>JASANC010003922.1:0-63519 GCA_030248135.1 Theristus sp. LFF4_11
ATGACATAGCAAAACACAAAAAAAAACATTGATTTCAGCACGTAACTGGGGGTTTGGCACCGGGTTAAACATTACCTTGTATGCGGCCGAATCGTGTTGCATGAATGAATACGAGATCTTTTTTAATCCGATTTGTTTGTTGTAGTTTTTTTATATTTGCCGGTTTTTGGAACGTGGTAGACATTTTTTATGCTAGAGAAGGCGGTTTTGGCTGTGACGGATAGGTGCAAGCGATGCATTGAGGCTCACTTTGAGCAATTTGATTGAGTTGACACTGTTGCCGTTGTTGTTGATGTTTGCTGTTATCGCCATACACATTTCGAAGTTTTCTTTTGAATGCTGTCCTTTGTTGACCGGTGGTATCGCGTGATCTGGTATTTTCTGGTCCATTTTTGAAACTTTTGTTTTGCTCTGTCATTCGTGCGCAGGTGAATAAATTTCTTTGAAATTTAGCACAAATCTTAGTTGAGCCTTCCTGAACAATATTTCATTCAATAGGGTTCAACACAACTCGAGAAATAACGCGTCAAACACCTACCCACTACTTCTGAAACACCCTGTAGAGACGAACCGAAGGTACCTGGCAAGGCAGGAATGAATGAGAATGATGGGTCGTTTCAATCTTCACGCCATAGCTTGGCGACGTAATTTGTTTTGGCAATAAATCTGAAAATGGAATTTGCAGCGCATTTGATTTTCTTGATCTGCGTGCTTATTATTAAATAAAACAAAAATTGCATGGGTGCTGCTCTGCTAAAAACAGAGCGTGCTAAAGACTAAGCCTAAGCCTAAGCCAGGCCGCGATCGTCCCAGGCCGCGATCATCCCAGGCCGCGATCATCCCAGGCCGCGATCGTCCCAGGCCGCGATCGTCCCAGGCCGCGATCATCCCAGGCCGCAATCGTCCCAGGCCGCG
Source organism: Theristus sp. LFF4_11 (assembly GCA_030248135.1). Lineage (NCBI taxonomy): Eukaryota > Metazoa > Nematoda > Chromadorea > Monhysterida > Xyalidae > Theristus > Theristus sp. LFF4_11. The sequence goes on from JASANC010003922.1 coordinate 916, forward strand.
ATCGTCCCAGGCCGCGATCATCCCAGGCCGCGATCGTCCCAGGCCGCGATCATCCCAGGCCGCGATCGTCCCAGGCCGCGATCGTCCAGGCCGCGATCGTTCAGGCCGCGATCGTCCAGGCCGCGATCTTTCAGGCCGCGATACTTCGGCCGCGATGCTTCGGCCGCGATCTAATGGGCCGCGATCTAACGCACGCCCTCAAATCAACCACATCTCAAACCAAACCTCTCAAATCTACCTTCTTGACAAAACCAGCTTTCAAAACCTAAACAAACTAAAAACCAGCCTACGAAGAAGAACCGTTAACAGTTTCAAAAGAAAAAATGATTGACATTACAATTAAAAACAGCTGTATTTGTATTCAATCAAAAAAGTGACAACACTACCGAGCGCTACACCTTGCCTTATCAATAAAAGAAACAAGGCTCAGAGAAAAGGTGAACGATTGAACAAATTGCTTTCAGGTTATAAACGTAAAACAGGAGGAAGGACCCAGCACAGCTGTACACGCAAAAAACGTAATAGTTCAAAAATCGATAGTAAAAGTAAGCTTGCAAGGTCATGCTGTTTCTTATTCTGTCACATTGGTGATGCTGCCACACTTCATTTCAACGCAATCAAATGCACGTGGCAAAACTGAACTCCTTGAATTTAACAATTTACGTCGTTGAAATAGTATTTTGGAGCTGCAAAATTCAACAGTTCAAAAACTTCCACGGTTCCATCAATTGATAAACAAAAAATTTCGAGTTATTTTCAGCCAAAGTTGTGAAATGACCGATACTGGATAGATAGCCTCCGCCCTCAGGGTACGAGACTAGGAGCTGCTGGTCTAACGCACACACAAATTGCGGCACTACCCCTTTCTCATAAAATTTTGAGAAAACAATGACGATGGGAGCACTCGTCCTTGCTAGACCCTGGATCGTTGTGCACAAGTCTGCAACCACTGTTCACGTCGTCGCCACAATTCCCTTTCATCACTCATGAATGTGGAAATGCATCAGCATTACAAAGCTCGTTTACATTACAGCGCACATATCCGTAGGTTGGAAATTCAAACTCGAATGCACAGCACAAAAGACGTGTGCGAACAACAGCACTGATAATTGATTTGACGGATACCGCTCCAACTGCAGCACGCGCCAGCCGTCCGTCTTCAGATTGTTCGCGTTCTCCGAGTCGACTGCGTTCACTTCGCGTTCCGTTGCTGACTCCGTGAACAGTGGCCCGCGAAAGAACTGCGCAAAACGATCGAGCGCGCCCTGCGATAAGATTGGCTGCACTGTTTGCAATCACATCACAAATGAACCGCTCGGTTTGCGCAGTTTTATGCGCGTGGCCGTCCGCATTTTGAGATAAAACAAAAATTCCCAAGAAGCCATTCAATTGATTTGAAGGCCCCAACCTCCAACTCCGTCGGCGCCACATCAAAATGATAATTAGTATGGTCGGATGCGGTGTACGCGTTGGAGGAGCCGCCGTGCTCCTGTACGAATTTGAAGTATTCGTTCTCGGACGGGTACTTTTGTGTGCCGAGAAAGAGCATGTGCTCGCAAAAGTGCGCCAGACCCGGCAGCTCACGGGGGTCCATCAGGTGACCTGAAGTTCACAAACGTTACGCACAAGAATTCAGATGTACCAGATGAATTCAGATTAAAATCTTAATTTTAATTTTACCGCGGTGAAAGTGCTCGTTCAGGATGTGTTGCGTTGGATGCAGTTCCAGTAACAAAATGAGAAAAATAGATTTGGTAAGGACACGTAGCTTAGTAGTCGCACGTTGCGTCCTACTACAGTAATGTGTGTGGGACGCAAGGTGCAACTGCTCCAGCCTGCCCCTCCTGCACTAACCAGCATTCACGTCCAACGCCGCAGCCGCTTTGTCCGTTTCCGGATCACTGACCAAGAGTGCCCGGACGCCGTTCTCCAACTGCAAGCATCTGTACTTGCGTTCGTCTTCCGCCGACTTGACAAGCGAATCAATGCGCGTTTTGACCATCGCCGATGAAGTGAGTGGATGTGCCAACGAGTGTGGCAGTTGTTTCACGGCGGACGCCTCCTTAGCGCCGGTGCACTTTGCACTGGTTGAAATCAATCGGCGACTGAAAAAACCGCGTTCTTTGTGTTTTTTTGAAGCTCTATAGCTTGCGATGACTGAGACAGAATCTGACCGAGGATGTTTTGTGTGCGGATGTTGCAATGCAACCATCTGAATCAAAACACACCATGATGCAATGAAATGTTGTTGCTGTTTTTGTCGATTTGCACAAGATGTTGGAGATGATAGTCGTATTATGCCAAACAATCGAACAACGGACGACGACCCACGAAAGGAGCCCATGCACGCGGACACGGCAACGGCGATGCTTTATTGTTGCGTCTGCCTGCGCAGTGGCCAGTGACAGTGAGGAGTTTACAATTGAGGAGTGAGGAGTAGGGTTGATTAAAAAAAACGGATTAAAAGCTTTTCGCGAAATAAAATGGATGGATGGATGGATGGAAAAACAAAAATCGTCATTTTTGTTTTTTTAAAGAAAAAATTTAAAAAAAAATTCAAAAATCAAAGTTGTGCTGAATCAATCAGGGAGTCCGAAGAACCACATATGATATGCAAGCGCCTCCCGAACCCGAATGACTCTCGTATGGCGGAACTTTGCAGATTTTGTTTTGGTGACCTCATTTACCCCTTTTCCAAACCGTTACCATACCTCTTCTTGTGTTTTGACTTCCAAAACGTCACTAATTGTCCCCAGCCAGTACCGAAGACGAGGGGGGGTGGGGGGGGAGTAAACCCCCCCAGAGCACCCGAGACCTCCGCGTGGGGGGGGGGGGGGGGTCACGCGACACCCACCCCCCAAAACCTGACACTGGACCATCCACACCCCCCCTCGAAATTTGCTAGACACCCCCACCCCCCTAGATGGACCTAAGTAACAGTGACACCCCCCAAAAATTTTCTCAAGACTCAAACCACCCAAAAATCATGAATTTTTGCTCAAAAATCATGATTTTTTGTCTTTAAAGTCCATAATATAAGCTAAATATATGATAACTTGACATTCTTCATTGTAATTTCAAAGATTTTGCAGCAAAATTTAGCGTTTTTCCTTCAAAATTTAAGCGAAAAAATCTCATGGATGGGGTGGGGGGTGTGCACCCCCCAGAAAATTTTCTACAATAGTGCACCCGCCCCCCCCATGGTCCACGCCTGGGGGTGTCACTTTACCATGACTGACACCCCCCCACTGAAAAATTTTCGGCACCCCCCACGTGACGACACCCCTAGGGTTAGGGGAAAAAAAATCCGGATTTTTTTTTTATTTTTTTTTACAAGTTAGGTTCGTTCGAAGCGTCTCGTCGAGCTGAGTTCATCTAGACTATTTTCAGAACGATCCGGAAAACTATAAGAGCGAAAATCGTGTTTTATTGAAATTATATCCATTTCATAGAGGGAAAGTTGCATTTTCAACAGTAAAACAGGACAATTTTCGACGTGTACTTGAATATTGAACCGTTCTTAGTTGTTCCTCTTTAGAAAATTACCAAAATTTGACTGTGTTCAAAAATTCCTGTTTGCTGTAGCTAAGTCGGCAACCCCTGTCGACCCGGTCGCCCCCCCCCAAGACACTTACTTTCAGGTTCAACCAGCTATGCTACGGTATCTGCCACATGGCGAGAGCCCACTCTTCAAATCATCGTATCGAAAACACGTACCATGATTTCGCGATCACGTTGCGGGCAACTGACAGACGCAAGTTTAACACGTTAGTTTAGCTCAGCACGCAAGTTTTAACATGTGGCCATGTTATCGGGTATCTGAAAAACGGTCGTGTGATGTGGTATTAACCAACATCTCCGCTCCAATTGTTTAACAATATATCGCACAACTCCAGTAGACCTATAACATACGCCAATCAACAAAATATCATGTTCATCTCATGGCCTACCGACTGAAAAACATGTTCTAAGTTGCAAGAAAACGATTTCTGAAACGATATTTCAATTCAGTTAAGTCATTTCAACGCTAAAAATTGACTCTAGAAGTCATCCAAATCGAAAAACATAGAGTACGTCGGTCAAAATGACAATATAATGACATATACCTAAGCACACAAAGAAGTTGGGAAGAAAATTTGGTTTGAACTTTCAAAAAATTATGCCATAAATCGAATTTTCAGAGCAAAGCAGAAGAAAAAATTTTCAAATTTTTTTTTAAACAAAAAAAATAAAAAATAAATTTTTTTAAAGCCCCTAACCGTAGACACCCCCCCCCCCTCGAAAATTTGCTTTCGCCTTCGGCTTGAAATACACATACCGGCTTGAAATTCGATCAATTCTGATGATGTGTCGCGACGGCGGCAGTACACGAAACAGCAACCAGACAACGTAACGCTTGCAAACGGAGCAGCTCAGACGCTCAAATTTAGATTGCGAGGCGAATCGTCACCTTATCTGCATCGGAAATGGTAAGCTAACCTTTGGGACGCTCAAAAACTTCATCGCAGATGTGGTTGAAGCCTGAAATCAGTCGGTAAAACGGTCCAAAATGGACTGCTGACGGTTTTACGAGGTATCAAAAAAAATTTTTGTTAAACTTTCGAAAAATTGTGCCAAAATTGAGGTTTTCTTTATTAAAGCTTCTTTATTAAAAGCACGCGCACCTGCATCGGCATTGCTCATTGCTCATGATCCAATAACGCGTGTGCACACGCACAAGCGTAACTCCGCCCCTTTTAAGAACAACACACAGGAAGGCTCTTCATGATATTTCTGTAATTCTGTGGTGTTTGTTTGATTGGAACGCAAAGTGGCATTGAAATGCTAGAGACACTGATTGGCTAATTTGAACTTGGTGCGAAGATTAGTCATATCAAGCGTTTGATGCCTCCAGCTCCGCCTCCTTCAGATACAGAACAACGCACAAAGAATACGGGTTTTTCAGCGGAAAACTACTTGTTTTTACCAGTTGTTTTCTTCGATTGAATTCAATTCTCATTTTATTAGTTTCTTTTCAGTTTTTTTTGAAGAAAAAAGTTTTGTTTCAGAGAAAACAGAACTAAAATAGCAACATCGATGGATTGTTTTGTTGGTGCGCTCGTGTCGATCGATCGTGGTGGTCAATGCTTGATTGATGCGCAAGCTCCAGTTCCAGTTCAGTACACCTGGTCAATGCTTGATCGAAATGAATGCAGTTGATTGGCAAATTTCTCTCTTTCATGAAGCAACGTTACTCGCACGGCGACGGCTGGTTTGATGTTTGTTAGTTTGTATCGTTCGTCGTGGTCGTCTTGTTTCGGTTTATTCAACAACGGATTGTGACGGTTGCCGGCCGACAGTTCAAAAACTAAACCAAACACATAAAAACCCCTAATAGCAACCGCCAGCATATCACACTCACAAAGCGAACCCATTTCCTTTCCGTTCCTTCTATCTTTTCTTCCTTTTCTTTCTAATTAGCATTTGTCTGCTACCTTTAGCAATTTTTTTCGACAGAGCGTGGTTTATCTGGAGCGGTTTTTAATAAAGCAGGCCAACCGGTTTTCATGGCATATTAGAGGAAAATTTTTCGAATTTTTTTTTAAATTGGCATTTTTGTTTTTTTTAATCACTTTTTTTTTAATTTTTTGATTTTTGTTTAACAACCCTAGTGAGGGGGACAGAGGGGAAGTTTTTGAGGGGAGAGTGGGGTTTTAAAAAAAACCAAAAAATCGTCATTTTTATTTTTTTTTTCAATTTTTAAAATCAAAGTTGTGCTGAATTAATGAGGGAGTTCGAAGATCCACATTTGATATGCACGCGCTTCCCACATAGTTGTTCCAGAGCCGAGGGGTTGGGGGGGGGCGGGAGTAGGGTCCAGTACCGTGGGCGGGGGGGGGGTGGGGGGGGGTACACCCCCCCCAGAGCACCAGAGACCGTCGGGTGGGGGGGGGGGGGGGTGGGGGGGGCACCGTGCCACCCCCCCTAAAACCGGGCACCCCCCCCCATCGGACCCCCCCCTCGAAAATTTGGCCGACACCCCCCCACACCCTCCATGAAATTTTGTCTGGCGGAGACCCCCCCCCCCCAAAATTTTCTGCACACCCTAATTTTTTTTCGAAAATCATGATTTTTTGTCTATAAAGTCTATAATATAAGCTGAATATATGATAACTTGACCATCTTCATTGTAATTTCAAAGATTTTGCAGCTGAATTTAGCTGACCCCCCCCCCACAGAAAATTTTTAAAAAATGCACCCTCCCATGGGACCAGTACCGTGGGCCCAAAAAAATTTTCGAGGGGGGGGGGTATGGTACCGTGGGGGGGGGTGCCGACCAAAATGGGGGGGGGGGGGTTCCAACCAATGGTACCGTGGGACCCCCCCCCCCAGGGGGGTCCCATGGGGGGGGGTGCATTTTTTCAAAATTTTCTGTGGGGGGGTCCCGTCCACCCCCCCCCACCCCCCCCCATGAATTTTTTTCGCTTAAATTTGAAAGGAAAAACGCTAAATTTTGCTGCAAAATCTTTGAAATTACAATGAAGATGGTCAAGTTATCATATATTCAGCTTATATTATGGACTTTATAGACAAAAAATCATGATTTTCGAAAAAAAATTTAGGGTGTGCAGAAAATTTTGGGGGGGGGGGGGGGTGTCCGCCAGACAAAATTTCATGGGGGGGGTGGGGGGGGGTGTCGGCCAAATTTTCGAGGGGGGGTACGATGGGGGGGGGGGGGGGGTGGCCGGGTTTAGGGGGGGGGGTGGCACGGTGCCCCCCCCACCCCCCCCCCCACCCGACGGTCTCGGGTGCTCTGGGGGGGGGTGTACCCCCCACCCCCCCCCCCCCCGCCCACGGTACTGCATGGGACCCCCATGGGGGGGGGGTACCACGTTACCATAGGTTGGACCCCCCCTCACTTTATGGTCGGCACCTAGGGTCAGGGGAAAAAAAAAATCCGGATTTTTTTTTTAATTAAAAAAAAATTTAAAAAAAAAAAAATTTTTTTTACAAGTTAGGTTTGTTCGAAGCGTCTCGTCGAGCTGAGTTCATCTAGACTATTTTCAGAACGATCCGGAAAACTATAAGAGCGAAAATCGTGTTTTATTGAAATTATGTCCATTTCATAGAGGGAAAGTTGCATTTTCAACAGTAAAACAGGACAATTTTCGACGTGTACTTGAATATTGAACCGTTCTTAGTTGTTCCTCTTTAGAAAATTACCAAAATTTGACTGTGTTCAAAAATTCCTGTTTGCTGTAGCTAAGTCGGCAACCCCTGTCGACCCGGTCGCCCCCCCCCAAGACACTTACTTTCAGGTTCAACCAGCTATGCTATCTGCCACATGGCGAGAGCCCACTCTTCAAATCATCGTATCGAAAACACGTACCATGATTTCGCGATCACGTTGCGGGCAACTGACAGACGCAAGTTTAACACGTTAGTTTAGCTCAGCACGCAAGTTTTAACATGTGGCCATGTTATCGGGTATCTGAAAAACGGTCGTGTGATGTGGTATTAACCAACATCTCCGCTCCAATTGTTTGACAATATATCGCACAACTCCATTGTAGACCTATAACATACGCCAATCAACAAAATATCATGTTCATCTCATGGCCTACCACCGACTGAAAAAACATGTTCTAAGTTGCAAGAAAACGATTTCTGAAACGATATTTCAATTCAGTTAAGTCATTTCAACGCTAAAAATTGACTCTAGAAGTCATCCAAATCGAAAAACATGGAGTACGTCGGTCAAAATGACCAAATAATGACATGTACCTAAGCACACAAAGAAGTTGGGAAGAAAATTTGGTTTGAACTTTCAAAAAATTATGCCATAAATCGAATTTTCAGAGCAAAGTAGAAGAAAAATTTTTCAAATTTTTTTTTTAAGTTTGAAAAAAAAATCCAAATTTTTAAAAAAAAAACGAAAAAAAAATAAAAAAAATTTTTTTTTTCAAAGCCCCTATCCCTACCCCCCCCCCCCACGGCACCATACCCCCCCCTTCGAAAATTTGTTTGGGCCCACGGTACTGGTAGGGTCAAGGGCTTACAATTTTTTTTTCGTTTTTTTTCAAATTGGATTTTTGCACATCTCTGATTTGAATTGAATGTGTTTCAGGGATTCAATAGAGTTCTTCAGGCAGGACGATCAGGCTAAAATGGGTGGTTCCGTGTGTCAAAATCAACAGGATGTGCGAATATTGCTCGTTGGAGAAGGTTGGTGAATTGTGTGTTCTTGTGTCCTACTGATCTTGTGCCGTTTGCACTGCACTAGCACCTAGCAGCAAGCAGCACGGAAAAGGAAAGGTTGTGCGTGGGAGTTGGTTGTTCTCTCTTTTTTGTGTATTCTCTGTTTTTTCTTTTGTTGGTAAATAACAGTTTCATCGTTAATTGTTGCCCAGTTGCAGACGGTGTCGGTAAGACCTCACTGATTCTGAGTTTGATCACGGAGGAATTTCCGGAGTTGCCGCCGGCAAGAATAGAGGAGGTGACGATACCGGCCGACGTGACGCCCGAGCGTGTGCCCACACACATTATTGATTATTCCGGTGATTAAAAAACTCGACTCAGACTGAATTCATTGGGGGAAAGTACTGAATGAAGTTCTTACAGTGCGTGTGACTGTCTTTTGTTTCTTGTAGCCAGTTCACAAGATGCTGACGAATTAGCATACGAGTTGAGACGAGCTGATGTCATCTGCATTGTATACTCTGTCGAGGATTCGTCAACGTTTGAACGGGTCACCTTTTCCGTTTCTTTTTAGTCATTTTTTGTTCAGTTGCATGTGGGGTTGGCAAAATACCGTTTTTTTTCAAATCGAGGTACCGGTAAAATTACGGTAATTTTACCGGGAAAAAAACGAAAGCGAAAACGTAAAACCCACATATTTTTCGGAGCCGACTGTAAACTTGAACCAGGAGTTGTGAAAACAGCTTTCAGAACAGTACCGAAGGCGAAAGCAAATTTTCGAGGGGGGGTGTCGTCACGTGGGGGGGGGTGCCGAAAATTTTTCAGTGGGGGGGGTGTCAGTCATGGTACAGTGACACCCCCCCCCCCAGGCGTGGGCCATGGGGGGGGGGTGCACTATTGTAGAAAATTTTCTGGGGGGTGCACACCCCCCACCCCACCCATGAGATTTTTTCGCTTGAATTTTGAAGGAAAAACGCTAAATTTTGCTGCAAAATCTTTGAAATTACAATGAAGAATGTCAAGTTATCATATATTTAGCTTATATTATAGACTTTAAAGACAAAAAATCATGATTTTTGAGCAAAAATTCTTGATTTTTGGGTGGTCCGAGAAAATTTTTGGGGGGTGTCACTGTTACTTAGGTCCATCTAGGGAGGGGGTGGGGGGGGTGTCCAGCAAATTTCGAGGGGGGGGGTGTGGATGGTCCAGTGTCAGGTTTTGGGGGGTGGGTGTCGCGTGACCCCCCCCCCCCCCACGCGGAGGTCTCGGGTGCTCTGGGGGGGGGTGTACCCCCCCCACCCCCCTCGTCTTCGGTACTGTTTCAGAATGCTTTGTTAAAAATATCGTGCACCAACAAATAAAATAAATTTTGTTTGGGCTTGAAAACCCAAAAGGTCAGCAATAAATCGAACATCTTTTGCTCAATTGTTTATATTCCACCAATTACACAAGAAAAAAACACAGCATTTTCACCGGACCGGACCGGACAGTCTTTGGTCACAATAGAGGAACACAATTTACTGCAATAATCAATTAATACCTGTATTCAGACTAAGTTCAGATCAAAAAGAAAACCAAAAAAAATCAGTAATCATCAGTACCGTGGGCGAGGGGGGGTGGGGGGGGGTACACCCCCCCCAGAGCACCAGAGACCGTCGGGTGGGGGGGGGGGGGGGGCACCGTGCCACCCCCCCTAAAACCGGGCCCCCCCCCCCCCCCCCCATCGGACCCCCCCCTCGAAAATTTGGCTGACACCCTCCTCCACCCCCCCCCTGAAATTTTGTCTGGCGGAGACCCCCCCCCCCCCCAAAATTTTCCGTACACCCTAAATTTTTTTTCGAAAATCATGATTTTTTTGTCTATAAAGTCCATAATATAAGCTGAATATATGACAACTTGACCATCTTCATTGTAATTTCAACGATTTTGCAGCAAAATTTAGCGTTTTTCCTTCAAAATTTAAGCGAAAAATTATCATGGGGGTGGGGGGGTGGACCCCCCCCCCAGAGAAAATTTTGAAAAAACGCACCCCCCCATGGGACCCCCATGGGGGGGTCCCACGTTACCATAGGTTGGACCCCCCCTCACTTTTTGGTCGGCACCCCCCCCCCCCCCACGGCACCATACCCCCCCTTCGAAAATTGTTTTGGGCCCACGGTACTGGTAATCATGTAAGAAAGAAAATTTGGACAATGTAAGAATGAAAAGTGACATTTGGAATTTTTGGAACTTTCAGCTCAGCTCAGCAGCTCCAGCCGATTCTTGCACCTCGCTAATAGTTCTTTCAAAACATCAGTGTCAATTTTGTGCACAACTAGCACAAGACACGAGTGAAGTAGCGAAACGAGTGAAAAAATGATATAAAAACTAACAGTCCGAAATTGAAAAAAAACCGGAAAAATACGAAAAAAACCCGGAAAAATACGGAAACAGTCTTTTTCCCGTTTTTTTTTCAAAGCACCAATTTTTACCGGTAAAAAACCGGTATTTTTCCCATGCCAACCGTAGTTGCATGTGGTTCGATCAAAGTATAATGCCCGTTTCGTTTGCAGGTGACCTCGTTTTGGCTGCCGCACATTGACAAGTGTCTGCGAGGCGACAACAGTGTCCCTGTGATATTGGTCGGCAACAAATGTGATGCACTTGAAACGAGTTCTCTTGACGTGAGAAAACAGTGATATTTTTAAATGAACAAAGTGGTGAGCGCATGCAAAATTCGTACGATGCATGTTCTGTTGCAGCAAGCGCTGCCGCTCATGAATGAATACCCGCAAATTGAGACCTGCGTCGAGTGCTCCGCGAAAACACTGAAAAACATCTCTGAACTTTTCTATTATGCACAAAAGGCAGTCCTTCATCCAACCGGTCCACTGTATATAGCCGAAGACAAAGAGGTCAACTTTTTTATAGTGCTTTTCTGAATGAATGTTTAGAAAATTTATCGAAAGAATATAGCGAATGAACTAAACAAGATTAAATATTTTCTCGGCTCGTTTTCAGCTGACACAAAACTGCAAGAAAGCGCTGGTGCGCATCTTCAAACTGTGTGACCACGACAACGATGGACTGTTGAATGACTACGAGTTGAATCAGTTCCAACAGCGTTGTTTCAATGTTCCCTTGATGCCGGATGGTCTACGCGATGTGAAGGCGATCGTCAAGAAGAACGTGCCAGATGGACTGATCAATAATTTCTTATCGCTGAAAGGTTAAACAATGGTTGAGATGATTTTTTTAAAATCAAACTTCTCATTTTTGAGAAGACGTGAGATTCACTTGTGCAGTAAATCTAACCGATTGGCTGATTGATTTGTGTTGTTTATCAATGTGATTGTATTGGTTTTCAAGGTGTTGCGTGTTTGCAGGATTCCTCTACTTGCACATGATGTTCATACAGCGCGGCAGACACGAGAGCACTTGGACCGTGCTGAGACGCTTCGGTTACGACAAATCATTGCAACTAACAAAAGAGTACCTCTATCCACCGTATGTTTCGTATTTGTGCCTTGGCCTGTTTACTTGGCTGTTCCTGGTTTTTATTCGCCTTGCAGAATCAAAGTGCCACGCGGTTGCACCACTGAGCTCAGCTTTGATGGGAACCAGTTCCTAGCGGTTCTTTTTGAGAAGTACGATGAGGTGAGTTGTGAACGACAGATTCTGAAGGGGCAGTATTCGTGAAGCAGTATGTGGTGACCGCGTAGCTATGTAACCGCGTAACACAACACACAAGTATGCTTCCGGAATGCTGCTTTCGAGTGTTTCCAATTTTGCCGCAACAAAGCAATTTCTACAGAGTGCATTTTCAAGGACCGCGACGGGTGTCTGGCGCCGGATGAGCTGACCAGTCTGTTCAGCGTCTGTCCGAGTCAGCCGTGGGCCGCAGACGTTCTGAACAGTGTTGAGACAAATGAGTACGGCCACGTCACATACAATGGATACATGTCGCAGTGGGCGTTAGTGTCGTTCGAGTTGCGGTTTTGTTCTAACAAACTTCCACCCAACCGATCCCAAATTTCTGAAGCGTTTGGGCCATCTTTATTGTCATTTATACGCGACACGACAGTACAAGGTGTCCCAAAAAAACATAACAAAAGTAAATGGCTTGTGTGGCCGACCGACTGGCTGCATGTAAAGCAAAGAAATTTGAAACACTTTTAGAACTAATCTACACATTTTTTTGTGTTCAACTTTTAACCCAAAATTGCGCTTTCCAATGGCTTTTCAGCAGAAATTCATAAAAACTCAAAAATCACCAAAATTCAGCATTTTGACTCAGATAAATAAACGTCATTGTCGTCATCGAGATTCTCATCTGGCAGTGGCACAAGTTCATCTTTAACGGATGTCATCGTGTTCATCGTCTCGGCCCTTCAGTTCCACTTTTCTCAGTTGCTCAAGTATTATCTTTCCGTGTGAAATAGGCGGAGTAATGTTGAATGATGTGTGCAAAAGCCGCACAGCTGAACAGTTCTTTCTCACCCGAACGCAGTTCGAATACGAAATAAAACAAATTTATTTTGTGAAAAAAGATTCTGATTCGTTTTTTTTCATTTCTTGCACAAATCTGGCGTCAGAATACGTTACGTTTTGTTGATTTCAAATTGCCGCGCAGCCGTGAAATTTTTTCGCTATCTGTGCGTGCAAACCATATTGGGTCACGTTTAATAAGAAAGATAGTTTCCATTGTTCTCAATGATCGCCGACACTCAATATCGACTTCATTCAATTCCATCCTAACGGCCGTTCCAGTAGTCATTGAACGACGCCGACAGCCACTCGCGCACTTAATTTTTGACGGTTTTTACGATTTTCGGTTTAAAATTGAACACAAAGACTGTGTAGTTTAGTTCTATAAGTGTTTCAAAATGGCTTTACATGCAACCAGTCGGCCTTACGAGCCATTTACTTTATTAGTAATGTTTTTTGGGACACCCTGTACAATTGAGCTGAGCAGATGGCACGCATTCAGACTGCAGATCAACTGTAGATTGTATTTTAATACTTTAATAGTTTAAAATCAACGTTGCAGTTTCATGACGCTGATGGAGTTGCCCCGTACGCTTGAGTACTTGGCGTACCTTGGTTTCAACGTGCAGTACGGCAGTCAACAGCAGGCAATCACGGTAACCAGAGACAAACGCACTGACTGGGAGACGGCTGTCACGAAACGTGCCGTGTTTCACTGTCATGTTATTGGTGCTAAGGACGTCGGCAAGGTTGCTGTTTGTTGCTGTGTTTGTGTTCCATTCGAATTTATCATGCTCATTCGCGAGCGAAGCGGATAGCGGATGCCATCATAATATGGATCATTGGTCGTTCGCGCTAAAATCCCAAAATAACTTTGCCTCGTTCTGTGAGTATAAAAGGAATTTAGAGAACTTTTCTGCTGCACACAGACACTAGTATACTGTTGTATGCCCGAAATTTTTTGCTAAACTTTTCAAATTTCGCATTCATTTTTTCTCCGATGCTTTTCAAAGCTCACATTCGGCCTTTTTGCACAAAATCAGAGAAAATACGTATTTTGAAGTGTATTTGCGATTTCTGAGTGTGATTTCTTGTGTCATTATTTGACAAATCAAAAAGGTTTCTAGGGGTAAAAGACAACGGAGAGTTTGAATTCGACTTTCATTTGTTGAAAAAAATCTAAGAAAGCGCAGAAAAATGGGCTATTTTCCAGTTGACCGTATCAATATGCATGTTTTTGATTATGACACTGACAGATTCACCGCTGCAAACAAGTTTGCAAGACCGTTTGAAAACTAACAACAGCTGAAGAATTTCATACACGTATTCAGTTGAAACGAACAAAATTAGACAAATAGGAACCAAATTACTAAATAACCAGAGTCGTGACGACTTCGGGCGAATCATCCGTGGAAATTGGCGAAATCGGTTTAGAAACAAAAAAATAGAAAAATACTGTGCTTCGAAATAATTCAATGCGCTGATCATGAATTTTGGGTTAGTTTTCTAATGTAAGCAATTCTAAATATTGAACCGTGACGATTTTGGGCGAATCGGCCATGGACGTTGGCGACATCTCTCCAAAAACTAAATTGAAAAAAAAACTGTGCGCTGATGCCAAATAGGAGGGAAGGAAGTTCAAAAGAATTTGTGCCCAACACAATGTGAATTTCGTCCGACCTTTCAGGCTTATGTTAAAGTCAGAATATTATCTAAAAATGCGGAAGACGCATATAAAAGGAAGAATATGGCTTTGTGTAAACAGTGAGACAGTTGGTTTGACAGCTAATTTCAAATCTCTGATGTGGCACACGGATACAAGGAATGCAAGAAGTAGATAAGAGCCATATTTCTGCGGCGTTTATTCATTATTTCGGTTGCACATGGTAGCCCTCTTACTTTTTCGACAAACGAAACTTTCACAATTTGAGCTGCATTTTGAGCAAAAGAAACGCGGCGCAATAATATAACTTTTTATGTACTTGTATCCGTCTGCCACATCAGAGACATGAAAATAGTTGTCAAACCAAGTTTCTCACTCTTCACACAATCCATATTCCTCCTTTTCTATGCGGTTTCCGCATTTGTAGACAATAACTTGAACTGTGTTCATTTGTTTGACAGGATAGTTCTGCGCCAAACAAGCAATAAACCATAAAACGAATGCTTGTTCGTATAAAGCGAGCGTTTATGCGTTGCGCAGTTTATTGTGTAATAAAAACGGTTCACCGTGCGCATTTGTGTACTTTTTTGTTGCAGACTGCATTCCTGCAAGGTCTGCTCGGTCGTTCACTGAAGCAACAGGCGTCACTGAACAAACGGCAACTGACTTCGTTTGTCACTGCGCCCGTGCGTGTTGACGACCAACACAAATACCTGGTGGTACGTACCCGCACCTTTCACAATTTTTACGATAGTTTATGACAAGTCCGTAGCTCGATGGTGCCCTTTATGTGACCGAGGTTTCTTTGTTGAGCGGGACTTTTAGTGACAGGCAGTACATTTATAGTGTGGCCGAATAAATTACGCTGTCCTTGTCTTTTCCATCAAAGCGGGATCAGTCGCAGACTAGAGTGGTCGTTTTCAAGAATACCAAGACAACTCCCAATCGTTTATGCAAGGGAGAAAGAATGAACAAAATAGAACGAAAAATTAATTTCTTAAAACAGACACGTCAAATTTGACGCACAATTGGTTTTCTGAACATCTTTTTTCTTTCTTTCAAATTTCGCGCACTTCTTCCACCCTGAAAAAACCGGCCATGTTAATCGGCCATGCCGTACTTGTTCGTTCCGAGTAGGTCCGTGGTCCAGTCCGTGCCGTTTTATTTGTCTTTTTAACTTTTTTTGATTGTGTTGGTCCACGCTTAGCGGCCCTTTCCGGGAATCAGCATTGAAATTTTGTTGAGCCATCCAAACGAATATACGAGGCCAGGCACGACAGAATTGGCTGGCTTTGGTTGGGTGGGGCATGGGCAGAGCGGGTAGGGCTAATAAAAAACATGACTAAGCGGAGGCGAGCCACTCTATTTTCACTTGTTTCAGCTACATGAAATCGACGTGGTGTCGCCGGACGACGCGTTGACTTCGTACGAGCTCAGTTGCGATGTTGCCTGTTTCCTGTATGATGTATCGAACGCCGAGTCATTTGAATATTGTGCGAACATCTACAAGGTTGCTCGTTGGTCTAATCAAGAGTTGTGATTAATGTAATTCAGACGCGCGCATTCAGTGTTTGTTTCGCTATCGGTGAAGTACTGGCCTGAAATGGTACATGCTCATTTACAAGCAAACGCATGGTCGATATTACACCGCACATATGTTTGTTTATAACCGTGTTAGACTGCGGATGAAAAAAAACCGAATTTTTTCTTGAAAAAGCCGTTTCTATTTTCATGACATCCTCATGTTAGACCAGGTTGATAAAAGTGCCCGGTTTTGAGGCAAGCACGATCCGGTGTGTTTTTTGGGTGCAGACACTGTTGTTGTTGTTGTTGTTGTTGTGGATTTTCAGGCGATGTTTTTAGCCAGGGCTAACCCATAGAGAAGCGTACTGAAAGCCATTGAGTAGGGCGCCCATCGAGTTTTCTCTGTCATTAAGTGCCTATACACCCCTCGGCGGGGCTCGATCCCCCGAGCGCACAGACTGCAGTCTAACGCACTACCACCAGGCCACGAGGGCTGTGTTCCGTGGCTCTGCAATTCAACATCTCTGTTTGTGATACAGAATTGCACCGTGTGATGCCGATTCAACATGGAGCGTTTTCTGTTTTCCAGAAGCATTTCCACCGCACACGCGTGCCGTGTCTGCTGGTCGCCAGTAAAGCGGATCGCACGCCAGTGCAACAAGCGTACGAGTACCAGCCGAGCGAGTTCTGCACCGCCAATCGCCTCTGCCAACCATTGTCATTCACGGCAGCTGACGTTGGCGACCGCCACTGTGACGTGTACCACAGGCTGGCGGAGCTCGCCGTGCATCCGTTCGTTTGCTTTTTTTCTGTTTTCAAGCAATTTTCTTGAGCTGGTTGATTGTTTCGATTGTGATATGACTGTGCAAGATTCCGTTTTTTTGTGCACGCCTTGCTGGTTTCAGCAAGTCGAAGTGCAGTTAACGACCTCAGTTTCAATATGTGTTGATTGTTTTCAACGGTTTAACGTTTTACTTGCCACTACAACTTGAGACACAGACGCAAACACACTAACACTGAAAAAGAACAGACAAGAGCACAAGCAAAAGCATGAGCAACGATGTTGCCGAAGACACAACATAGCATCGCATCACGCAACTAGCAACATAAATGTAACACACGTAACACATAAAATATAACACGCGTGCCACGGCACGCCAAATGCACGTGCAAAGTACGTGGGGTTCAGCACACATTCAACGGGAGCAGATTCAATCAGTTCAACGTTTTCAGCCGACTGAAATACAAGTCGTTGTTCTACAATCACGACGCACCCGAATGGATCAAGGGCGTGCTCACGGTCGCTCTGTTGACGGCCGTCGGTTTCGCCTTCCTGAGGTGCGTTTTCTTTTTACACTAATTGTTTATGAAATGAACGTTTTCTTTTTTACAGTCGTTTTATTCTAACAGGGCCGCACGACTTTGAACGACGTTCTTTTGTTTCTCACCCGCTCTTGTACTGCTTCGAGCCTTGCGACAGCTTGAGGTGGACAATTTCGTGAAAATAAAAACTTCTCAGCATCACCATTCTCAGTGTTCTTGTCATGTTTTATTGTTGGTTCGTTACTTGTTTCGTCGTTTGTGTACAACATCAGATACTGGTCGGTTATGTTTATGATTCTTGTCGTTTTTTGGCATTATGTGTTTTTTACTTCCTGCATCATACCCAGCTTTTATCCCTTTTCTCTGGCAGTACGAGTAGCTGACTGATGGCACCACGCATACCGATGTTTTTTGTTCAGTTTCTGTTTTTTTCATTTTTTACGTGTTGCTTTTATCGAGTTGCACATGCGGCATGATTCTTGGGACGACTTGCGTTGCTCAGTTGGATTCTCGAGGAGAGCGAAGTCGCAAGTTTCTTCGGATTTTTGAAAAGTATAATTTGCAAACGGACGTATTCGGTCAAAGAAAAGTCTCACGTTTTACACGACAATACTCGGAAATCGTTGCTCAGAACAGAGCTGTATGGAACCAGTTGTTGGCTGGCGGCTTTTGAAGAACAAAATTGAGTTACCCAGAATTTCGAAAAATGACGCACGTTATTTTCTGTACTTCGACAGCACAACAACGTTGTTACGAGTAAGTTAGTGCTCAAATTTTCAAGTTACATCGTGTACTGCTCGCAATTGTATTTTTAAAACTGTTTTGTTGTCAATATTTGATGGAGGTTTTTATGAATCATTCGACTTAGTAAATAAATGAAATCTCTACGTTTGGTTGGTTGTTTTTGTTGCTGATTACCATATCCGTTATCACATGGCGAAACGGTTGGAATATTTGTTTAAAAATGGAAACAGCGTGGTCAATGCAACAATGAGAAATTTTCATTTTCAGAAATCTACAAGTTCGCAAAACAATATATTGATTGATACAAATTTATTGGTCTCCTTTCCTACTACCTGATCGACTAGAAACAGCACCAGCAATCGCCAGTTCAGTTATGGTTTTCGGTAGGTCATTTACGGCTATTTTCGTTTTTGTTCACCCCCTCACCTATAGATATACTTATCTACAGGCAATCAGCTGATTGGTCGGTTGAAGTTTTTGTTGTGTACCGTCATGCTTTATCGCTCGTTCGTCTTTCTTATGGTCGTCATGTGCTGCTCGTCACTGTTCCCTGCATTTTTTCCCTATTGTGCTTAACTGTAAATTACTCTTTTATTGTACCGCCGTGCTTTATCAGTAATTCGTTTTTGCTCATACTACGTTATTGTCTTTGTATTGAATGCGTTTTTGCTTTTCGTCTCTCTGTTCATTATTCTTGCTTGACAGTGTGTTCTCTGTTTCTGTTGTGTTTTGGCTTGCCTACTCATGGTGTTTTACACTTCTCTGGTATTATGCCGTGCACTGCAGAATAAAACTGACTGACTGACTGGTCGGTGGTCACGTGGTGCTTGGTCACGTGGTGCTTGGTCACGTGGTGCTTGGTCACGTGGTGCTTGTTTCCTGTGAATGCACTACTGTGGGGCCGGAGTCTGTTTTGCACAAAAAGCATGCGTCATCTGACCCCAGCCACTCAACTGATTGCCTTAATTTAGAGTTGGACTGCATTATATGCCACATAATTTCCAGTGCAACGTGGTGGTGGTCGAGGTGGTGGAGATCGTGGCGGTGGTCGTGGTGGCTTTCGCGGCGGTGGCCGTGGCGGTTCGTTTTTAGTTTCAACTACGACCAGTTTTGTTTGGATATAAAGTAATATCTCAGTCGCTTCATGCAAAAACACGCTATAAAAATTCAATCCCTTTCTGAGCGACAGGCTCACCCCGCGGCGGTGGCGGCTTTCGTGGCGGTGGTGGTGGTGATCGTGGTGGCGGCGGCCGAGGTGGCTTCCGGGGTGGTCGTGGTTCACCGCGTGGTGGAGACAGAGGAGGCTTCAGGGGTGGCAGAGGGTCACCGCGTGGTGGACGAGGCTCACCGCGTGGGGGCAGGGGTGGTCGTGGTGGATTCAGGGGTGGCAGGAAGGTCATCGTGGAGCCGCATCGTCATGAGGGTACGAATGGTGTCGTTTTGGAACTGACTTCTGCTTCCCAGTGAATGTTCAGTTTACGTCGAAAATTACGGTGCAGAGACACGTAATATTTAGTGCAATGGGCAATCACACACGAACCAACGTTTGTTTCATTGTCAAAACTGGAAAAAGTGAAATGTTGAGTGTTCTGTTAATTGAAATGCCAATGTTTCCCAGGCGTCTTCATCGCGAAAGGCAAAGAAGACGCATTGGTCACAAAGAACACGGTGCCCGGAGAGTCGGTCTATGGCGAGAAGCGCATTTCGGTTGAGGTCAGTCGATCGCTGTCAAGCTGAAATTTGTATTTTCGAAAAATAAATCGAACTTAACAGGATGAAAACGGCAAAATCGAGTATCGCGTGTGGAATCCGTTCCGAAGCAAACTGGCCGCTGCGATCATGGGCGGCCTGGAGGACATCCACATGAAGCCGGGCAGCAAAGTGCTCTATCTGGGCGCTGCCAGCGGCACCACCGTGTCGCACGTCTCTGATCTCGTTGGGCCGGTAGGCCAGTTGCAAACTGATGCAATCTGTTGCTAACGAACTCGGTCATTCCAATCAACACGTGCAAAAAACGCAGCCGTTTTCGAAGAAAATTTGGATGATTATGTGGACATTTATTCGGAATGATGATAAGTCAAAAAATTGACAGACAATTGTGATTTTTCACTTTTTTGAGAAAAGGTGTCAAAAACATCAACAGATGCAGAAAAAAATAGTGAAAATAATGAAAAAATGAGAACCTTAGTTCTGCAATGTTTCCCATATTCAGCCCGTATACCTCAAACAAAACGTGAGAGCAGTTTTTTGGCCCACCCTGTATTTATCAACTATCCGTGCCGTAGGCACGGGTTATCTGCTAATATAGATGCAACGCGACGTAGTATCTTACGCCACGAACAATATTGATTGATTGATTTGCCCTTGTTGTTGATGGAGTGCATTGTTGCCGTTGCAGGAGGGCCTTGTGTACGCAGTCGAGTTCAGTCACCGCTCTGGGCGTGATCTGTTGAACGTTGCCAAGAAACGACCGAACGTCATTCCGATCATCGAAGACGCGAGACACCCGCACAAATATCGTGTGCTCGTCGGTTAGTAACCGTCGTGAACTGACCCCCAATTGGTTGTGACTTCAACATGTGATGTAATTAATGTAAGCGAAAGACCTAATCAACGTTTGCAACTTCAGGTATGGTTGACGTGATCTTCAGTGACGTCGCCCAACCTGATCAGGCTCGTATCGTCGCATTGAACGCGCATCAATTCCTCAAGAACACCGGATATGTTGTCATTTCAATAAAGGTGAGCGAAAAAGAAACCGAAACTGTAAATAAGCAGACAAGATGAGGGTTTGCGAGCTGAAGTGACTGGTCAACCTGTTGAAGTGACTGGTCAACCCAAGGCAGCACACTCAGTTTCTCAATTCATTTCTATCTCAACACGCTCGTAGGCGGTCACGACCGAAGACAGTCACTAGAACGTCGAACGCATCTGTTGCTTTTCTTTTGGCTCTGAGACTCAAAGCGCTCATGAATTGGAAAGCAGTTCCATGCTTGACGCGGGAATTAAAATGCGTGATGTGACCCGAGCTTTTGAGATAGACTGGGACGAGCCATTTTGAATTGCCGCATCAAGCCTGAAACTAATTTGCTTTCCGTGTTTACAAGCGCATTGAGTTGAGTCGCAGAACCAAAAGAAAAGATAGGTAGCAGTGTGCTTTTTGGATTTGTACCGTAGCAGTGTGCTTTTTGGATTTGTACCTCTCCCCACCGGTTTTAGAAACCGGAAGGTACCCGAACCACTGGTGGTTTATCAGGGTTCATTAGTTGACATGACTGGAGAATGGAGATAGCCAATGACTTCGCCACAAGATACTAGGAGCTGCATTTTGTGAATGATTTCTTGTGAATTACAGGCGAACTGCATTGACTCCACTGCAGAGCCGGAAGCGGTGTTTGCTGGCGAAGTGAACAAACTGAAAAGTGAACAGGTGAAACCAAGGGAACAGGTTACGCTGGAGCCGTATGAACGAGACCACGCCGTCGTCGTTGGACAGTACCGGTCTGTGATCATGTGCTTTGTGATGAAACGTAAAACAGCAACATAAAACGTCAGCATGAAACATTGAACATAAAATGTTTTCTTTTTTAGCCCTCCACCGAAAAAGGCGAAAACCGAGTAGAAGACGAGCAGCGTGGCCCATTTTGGATGGATTGATTGATTTTAATTGTTGATGTTTTTTTCGAGACGTGTATTGTTGCTTCGTTATGATTTGTTAGCATTTTTCGTTGTTTCTGATTTTCTTGTCATCCTGTTCAAAATTTCTGAAGGCTGTATTATTGGTTCAGCTTGTTGAGTTGCAGTTTATTTTCTGTGTTTTTTGTTGTTCAGGTTATTTTGCTGTTATGCAAACTGATTTCTACAATGGAAACTGGATGAAAAACGAGAGGACAGAAGGAAATTCTTTCTTACATGACCAAATGGCAACTGCTGGACAACTACCAATTCCTTTAGTTTTCGTAAAGCCACACTAAACCAAAAGCAGTTTTCAAGATTTTGAATTGATGCCTATTCATTCAAAATGTCTATTTTTCATTCGAATAACATTCTCACATTCAAATATGAAATGTGTGTGTTCACCCTAGCGATTATGATTTTTTGTCAACCAAAAAGCGTTATGGATGTTGGATATCAGAAAGTGGGCCAACTTGAACTGCAATAACTAAAAAAAACAACTGGCTTTTGAAGTCTGAACAAACCATCTGAATTGTCAGTTTGAAAACCCGTTCCGTTGTGCATTTTTTTCACATGTTCGGCAGGCACATGCTAATTGACACATTCAGTTTTGCTGAAAACGCGTGCATTTTCGTGTGACATTGATTTTTAGTGCTGTATGGTGAAAATGGGGGCGTTGTGGTGATGTGGGATAGCCCTAGTAGTCTTTTGTTTACTTTTTAAAATGTTTGCGCTGACCGTACGCGCGCGTCGCATTTCGACTGGGTCAACGTTGCAATGTTTCTTTTAAACGATCTTCGATGTCAGCAGTTATGGTTGTGCATGCGTCAGTGAAAACAACGCGATATCGGTGGTCCGCCATTAAATTGAGGTAATTTTCTGGAAATTTCACCTGAAGTGATATTGCCAACTAAATGTAGCTGCCAGGGAATATGGCGGTGTTTGCAGAATGCGTCGTGCACTCGGGTGACAACAATTGATTTCGCACGCGTAGTTACGCCGAAAACCGTGCACCGATACGATGGGCATGTGATGAAATTGTGTGACAGGCCTCTGCCGTGAGCGCCCGACCGCAGCAGCGTACGGGTAAACACGATGCGATTGCATGCACGGCCGCAAGCTGCGCTCACGTCAGTTATTACCGAAAGTAACAAATGCAAACCGCACGCCACCAACGTGTCCTGTTTTTAAATTTCAAGGCGAATTTCAAAGAGATTGTTTCTTTCGGTCTTAACAGGTTTATACAAATCAACTCGATAACATGTCCAACTAGCTGATTGGTTGATGCATGCATTCTGTGCGGGGATTGCTGTGGAGGCGGAGTTTGGCTTGCACAGAATTCCTGCATCACGTGATCACTAACTAATCAGCTGTTTGGATATGTTTATAGAGTTAACTGCACTTACAACTCAGCCCACAGACGCAGCATGACGTTTTGATTCTGGCGGCTAGAAAATGGTGAATCTGTGTTTGCTATTGTTTGTACAAATGGTCAGCGCAGCTGTTGCGAGCATTCAACAGCACACGCATGATGCTCAAGGTGAGTGTCGCAGGTATAGACGGATAAAGTTTCAAATCGTGAACAAATGTGAACCGACAACGTTTGTTTTCAGCAGCTGCCGATCGCCTGAAGGCGCAAGCGTGGAACGCCGGTGTGCGGCGACTGGACGAAGCAGTTGAGGCTGTGATCAAAGGCATCGCACTCAGCACACAAAAACAGCTGCCGAAATGGTCAGCTATGCTTGCTTAACTTGCTTTTTGATCGTCACAGCAGAAATTACTGAGATCAGTTTGCAAGTAAGCGGATGGTGCGTCACTGTTAGACGGTCTGAGCTGATTGCGCAGGCGCAGCAAGCGTCTGACCGACTGCTACGTCAGTGCGTCCAGTCAGCCGGGCCGTGCGAGTTGCGTCGCTGACGCGTTGCACTGGCGCGTGACGAAACGAGCGAATCTGCTGCTACTGCTGTTGCGTTCTTCAAACTACAAACCACAAAAGGCGTTCACTCGAAACTCATCAAAATACGTGCCATACCGGAAAACGCGTCTAACACGATCGAGTCGATTGTCTGAAACTGTCGGGTCACAGCAACACGGACAGATAAACGCAGAAGTCCTGCAAGACCAGAGAGTTCGACGAAGGACAAAACGTTCACTTGTTCGTCTCACGTATCCGGAAGATTGGCCGCAAGAGAAGAGGGCCACACATTGGCAACTAGAGCAACGGCCGTCAAAACTGACATCGAACTATCGTTTTTATGATAAAGAACACAAATTCACACGAACGCCTGTTCGCTACCAAGCTGAATACTCACTTTTGCCGTCCGCGAAATTGGACAGCATTCCAGCCATACTGAAACAGTTTCTGCCGCTTATTTCGGTGCCGCTTTTTAAAAATTAGATATCCCTTGAAAATTGACAATGTATTAAGATCCAAAAAAACTTTTAGGAAAACTCAAAAATAGTCAATAAACAGCAGCGCTTAAAAGGTGCGAACTGGCGTCCAAAATGGAATCGATACAAACGACTGATGACACTTGCGAAGCGAAACCAGCCAACGTTCACCCGACTGTACGATTTTCACAGCAGAAGCCACGACAAGCGAACGGCAAACTCAGATTTGCTGACGACTTTTATAAAATCATCAGCCAACGTTCGTATGCAATTTTTTGAATTCGAATGTAGCAAGAGACATTCGGTGCGTGTGCAGACGATTTTATCGTTGTCTCTGCAATAACAGGCGTTTTCACAAGTTGCACAGCAGCACAACGTCTCCGGTCTTAATCTGTTCTCGCCGCAGTTGCTGAAGATCTCGCCCGATGATTCGACAGCAATAAAATTGTTCTCACCGAGTGTGCTGCATTTGTTCGAAGAAAACGAGCCTCTGTCCGTAAAGAGCTTACTTCAGGTAGAACTTGTTGTTCTTAAAACAAAAAACAAATAAATAAATACAAAATTCAAACTGACATCCATGTTTTCGGCAATGAACGTCAGAAACAAAGACGAATGGATGGACCTTGTGATGGAGGGCACTGGTGCTGCGACGCAAGTCGACGAAATCCTGCAGTGGGTCGACTCAAATGTGAACAACAATGAAATGGAACAATTCGCAAAAGTACGAACGCCGTCTCATTTACTTTTTATTGGATTTTTTAGACTCATCGATTAACGTCGTTGGTGTTTTACATAGATATGAGATCAAATTATGAACGATTCCGCGTTGAACACAAGCTTGTTTACTTTCGTTTTCTTTGTCTAAAAATTTTCAGTTTGAAAAATTTTTAACTTTGCGGAGGCGGTTTTATTCAAAACTTTGAATAGCAACGGGTCTGTTTTGAAATTTAGTTTTTTTGGCGTCCGTCCTTGTTGCATATGACGACGTCGAATTGTGCAGGTTCAACTGCGACTGTTGGAGCATTGGGAGCAGTTCATGGAGATGCTGAGTCCGCAACAGAAGCAAGAAATGGACGAGCATGGATTCACGATCAACGATGATCGTCAGATGCAATTCCTCTACAGCGGACCATACGGCGCTGACCCACGCGTTGCAGAACGCATACAGCCGTTCAGACACGCCAGCAGACACGACAAAGAGCAACAGTTGGAAAATGCGGTAGGTCAAGGGTAGTTTGTCAACTTTTGCACATTTTTCAAAAATAAAGATGAAACCTGCTTAGGTGCGCCGTTGGGCTGGACAAACGAATGATGACGCAAATGAAGCGATGCGCTCGTGGCATCGTCGTGCCAAGGACCCAGTGACGTTGGCACCATTTTTGTTCAGCCCCGCTGTTCTCGCACCGGCAGTGTTGGGCCCAGTCACGTTATCGCCAAGTTTGTTCAGGTAAATGGACAAAAAAAAATAAAAAATCCAGTGAAATGCTGACCACGGTATTGGAGCTTTTGCAGCCCGGCCATACTTTCGCCGACTGCACTGGCTCCGGCAACGTTGTCGCCTAACATTGGCAACCCACTGATCTTGTCTCCGTACGTCCTCTCACCAACCACTTTATCTCCGTACGCTCTCGGCGCACAGGTCAGTCGCGTATGGTTTTTGGTGTTGAACTGCCCAAATGTTTTAGACGTTCAGGTATAGACTTTAAGCAACGGAAAAATCAGACTTGAAGTGGGTACAAAGAACATCGTTCTCTGACAGGTGCTGTCGCCGAGCGCCTTGAGTCCCTCGATTCTCAGTCCGTACGCGTTGTACCCGAGCATTTTGTCGCCGACCGTTCTGTCCCCGGAGATTCTAACGCCCAAAGTGCTCTCGCCAGCCGTATTGGCGCCCAGTGTTCTGTCGCCTTCTGTACTCGGTCCCGACGCGCTCAGTCCTTCAGTGCTCAGCCCCGGTGTTCTATCGCGGAGACGACGAAGGAGAAAATGATAATGATATGCACGCTCAGATGACACTGTGATTGTGTGGTAACAATTGTGTGAAACTGTAATTGTGTGGTGCACGTACGGGACACGCACCTTACGGGACACGTTCCTGTCGTGCTTAACGCATGCGCTGCATACAGTCTGAAAGAATATGATGATAGGTCTGTTCGTTATTGTTGCGTTGTTTGCACAATTCACAGTTCACATGATCCCCATCAATTATCAATTTTTTCAATGAAAAAGTTCCGCAATTCATGCATGCGCCCGAAAATTTATTTGCACAAATGCATTCGGTTTGCATAAAGTGCTGAACGTGATAAAAACAGAAATAACAGCAATCATTTTCGCGACGATCATCATCAATCTGCAATTGTGCATACAGACAGGGTCAGCACGCCGCGTTAAAACTGTCATTCGATCCTGAACTGAAAGAAAAACAAAAGGAAAAACGTTATGTCGGACACGCAGTCACTTTTATGGGAAATACAATGCATTCGTGAACTACTTTACACACCAACGACGATGCGGTTATTAGAATCTGATGAACGTTGAAAAAATGCACGTCAACGGCTGGTGACGCAACAATCAAAAACTACTGGTTGGCAGTTGCGCATTCTGGTGCGTGCTGTTGCGAAAGCGGTGGTGCCGTTGCCGCTGATTTATAAAAGCATTTTTGTATACAAAAAATAGTGCAGAGTTACACACTGCGTTCGATAAGCAACTTGCGCAGTTTACTCTGAACAAGTAACTTTCAAAAGTTATCAGGTTCACAAATCGTATCACACGGAATCCATGCAACCGGCGATGCACCAGTTTTTTTTACACAAATAGTCAAACTGGACAATATTACATGCTGATTAATGTTCTCCCAAACAAAAAGTGCTGCTGCGTCCATGCGAAAGAAAATGCAACAAAACAAAACGTTTGTTTTCGCAGTCTTTCTGTACCGTTTACGAATGATCATCATTACGATTAAAATTGTCAATCGTCGGTTACGGCATCCGCTTTTTTTATTGCGCCTTATTTTTTCACAAGGCACGTGTCAGTGCAATTTTTGAATGGTAGATTTTGTTTTTTTGCCCGGACGTTTTTGTACACTGGTTACGCAAAATCTGACGGACCAATTTGTAAATGAATCAGTGGCATGGTCTGAGCTGCATTGGTGAAACAATCTCTTTTAGTAACTTCTTATGTAACTATTCACATTTTTCAGTTCCAGTGAAACCATTTACACATTGCGCTCACGCTCACACTCACACGATCATGCAGTTGCTGATTCATTTTATCGGGTGGCTCTTTGCGGCTCAATTCAGCGCGCGCTTCGATCGAGTCACTGCAAGCGGTGTCACTACCAATGATGAACGTAATTTGAACTGTTCTTGATGAATTAATTAATTTGTAAACTACCCTTTCTATCCAAAATATTGCACTCTCATCTGGCAGCAGCGTTGGCCGACCTGGGCGAGAAGACGATCGCATGGAACGCTGCCGTGCACCGTCTGAACAAAGACATCGAAGCTGTCATCAACGGCATGGCACGCAAAACCATGAAGCAGTTGCCATCTTTGTTAGTTGGCACGCTTTTTGACGGAACTGAAGTCACCCCAACTTGATTTTAAAGTTTGATTTTAAAACAATTGTTGTCTATGCTTTTGTTGCAAGGACGAAAAAGTTTTTTTCGCTTTTTCCAGTTGCACAGGCCAGTAAGTGGTAAGCCTAAAAGTTCAAACCATAAAAAAGTTGTGTACAGCTACGCGCGTCGCCTGGAGCGATGCTACACGCGAGCAGTCGATCAGCAGAGACGCGCCGGCTGTGTCGCGGACGCTCTTGATCATCGTGCCACAGAGCCAGTGAGCCTGATGCAGCTGCTGAACATCCCGGCGTCATTTGTGCTGCCGACAATCACAAGCAAACGCACGACAGTCGTGTTTCCGTATGTGCACATTCAACTAAACACAGCACTTCAGTAGCAGCGTCATTTACTTTACGCAATCATGCTGTACTATTAGATTTTCGAATGTCTGTGCATGGTGTACCTGTTGCGCAACGAGTTTTTGTTGTACATTCAGCACCACAACAGCGTCGACGACATCCACCGCAACGACAACGACAAGCACATCATCTCAAGATGCACGAGCAGCCAGAAAGCTGGCACGATGGCACCGACTGGCCGGCATTGCACGCAACGCCACTGCACAGCCGACGGCAAGTTCACTGCGGTCATTTCATAGCTTCACTGTTTTGTAATTTGAATCGGTACCATACCGTTGTAACGATGCGATACAGGTTGCTGCACGCGTTTCCAGCCGCCGCACTACGCTGCACAGCACCGTTGCACGGGCATGATTGGATCAAACTGTCATTGGCATGCAAATGTTACTTCAGAGCAGACCAACAGCAACAGCCGCCACGAGGCCGCCAATGCCCCGTCACCTGGCAGAACGGATGCAACGCTGGCGACGGTTGCTGGCCGAACGCAGAGAGGCGCTGGAGAGCAAACAGAGACTCAGAGCAAAACGCAGCATCCATCGACTAACGTACCCCAAAACGTGGCCGGCTGCCACCGCGAACACTGAAGCAGCCGAGTCGGCCGACAACGTGCAATCGCCTTCGTTTGTGTTGCACGTGAATGAACAAACTGCTGCAGAGAAAATGCAACGCTACACAAACTTCGGACTTCGACAACAACCACAGCACGTCGACGTCGCGTCGAAAGTGCCAGACATTGTGAAAGGCATCTTGTATTCGATACAAGTAACAACACAGCTGTTCTTAGTTGTTTTCAATTTCATTCAAAAAATAAAGCTATTTCTTTCACTTAATCCGGATTGCTTCCATAGAATGCGGATCCGAAAGTATAAAAAACAACAATCAATCCGCCGCGATTTTTTAAAAGTCGTTGTGTCCAATTTACAATTTACAGGCGATCCAATGACAGGGTGATAAAAAAACGTCGCAATTTTTAAAATACTGTCTCGCGACTGTATTAATGTATGAAGCTGAAATTTTCACATATTAACTTTGTTACCACAACGGTACTTTTATCCAATATTTTACATTTTTATTGTTTTTACATTTTCAAGTTTCAGGATGCACATCATCATTATCATTCCAAGTTTTCTTCTGGCAACATCACATCGTCTTCTGTTTCACTGTCATCTGCTCCACAATTGTCTTGTTCAGTTGCTCAAACTGATCAATATGTCCATCGTTGTTTTCAATGACCGTTTGCAAGCTGTGCCTGAAGCCTTGCAAAACTTTGCGATGCAGCGGCCGGTCACTGTCAATTTCAACATGAGATTGCGAATTTTCCACTTGAATTTTCCGCAGTTAGGGGCTCTATAGACCAAAAACTTCAGAAGAATTTTCTGCTTAATTATTTTCCAAGTTCCTGATAAACATGTCAACGATGCTTTGTCGGTTTGCATCTGTGGCCGCCATCCTTTCGGTGCTGAACATTTCCAGTTTCAAATAAATTTGTGTGCCGCAGAACAAACGACCGAAACGACGACTTTATCGCTCCGAGACAGTTTTATTCGAAATTTACGTTGAACTGGGCCTGCACTTTTTGTTTCCTCGTAAAAAACGCGCACCACACCTGATGTTCTGTTGTCTAGGGTCCAGACTATGATCCGCTGGAAATGATAATTGAAGCGTGTGATTGCTTGTGTATTGAATCAAACGTAAAAAGAAGATGAAAAACTCATTTTTTTCTGTGCCTTTTTTCAATAATGAATTCCAAAAACAATTCTGTTCATTTTATTCACGCAAGTTACAGTATCTCAATTGACATTTTGATCAAACATGTTTCACGCATACTGCGACACTACCGAATTTGGAAATATAGATATTTGTGTTACACTGTGTGTTGCGGCTAACAGATTTGCAGCTAACATTTTCACACAACGAATGGGAACCAAATGACAATAAGTGTTGCAAATTTTAGCTTCAAACATTAAAGCAGTTGCGAGATCGAAGCGTTTTAAAAGTTGACAATTTTTATCACCCTGTACATTTTACACGAGCGGTTTTTTAAACGTTTACTTTTCAAAACTCGAGGGAAGAACGACTCTCCGTAGTGAAGGCGATTGGCGACCAAAATGGAAACGCTATCGGCGACTAATGAAACTGGCGAAAGTGAACGAAGAAAACATTGTGCGAGCCAACGATTATTTGGAGCGCGTGAAGCACACAACGAGAGGCAAAACAATGAAAATGCTGATCAAAGGAATGCAGGTAAAGCAAACAGTGCGCTTGGCTTGCAACTGTTGCTACATTACATGGTCATGTGCAGGGAGATCAGAAAAATGTCAAAAAAATGATTGGTATTCAAAATAAGGCGATTTTTGATTTTGGCTAAAACGTTTGTTTTTGTTTATACGAATCGTTTCCTTATTGTTTTTTGATCATCCTGTAACTGTAACTCCACGGTTCTTTTAGATCTTCGAAAACCTCGGGAAGAAATATAACGTGAGCACAAAATTGAGCTTGCTGTCACCGCAATTTCTGAAACTCACCCCTGACGACCGAAGTGAAACCAAGGTGCTCTCACCACATCTGCTGCATCTGTTCGAGGAGCATGAGCCACTGTCTGTGAAACACATTCTTCGAGTACGTCAACAAATATTAGCACTATTGATTTAGCGACAGCCACATGTCGATTGTGTTATAGGGAAGTAGTTGGTTAGCAGCAGCAAATACCTGTTGTGCGATTGATCAAACTGCAATATTTACAATGTTTTCTTTTTTCTAACTGCAGATGATGAACGTAGGCGAGAAGGATGAAGACAAGTGGATGGGTCTGATCATGGAGAGCACAGGTGCCATGAGGGCAGTGGACGACATTCTGCAGTGGGTCGACTCGAACGTCACAAACAGCACTGTCGAACAATTCGCAAAAGTAAATGCACAATGCATTTCTTTAAACCTGTCACTTTTTTGGCGCACAATAAAGAGCACGCGAGACTTCGAATTAAAAGATGAACTGGAATTGGGTTTGGTCTGGTGCGATCCAAAAAAACAACAGTTGTGGCGATATACAGTTGTATGTTCTTTTTAACCCATGCCCAGTCTCATTCTTTCATCTTTCGATGGCTCTGCATTTGCTAAAAAGGTGACCGGTTTAAACGAGCATACTGTAGTTCTAGAAATTTAGAAACTTTCAATCTCATTTTCCCAAGAAAATGGTGTCGTTGTGTTCAACGTGGACAAGACGAAGTACCTGTACAAATGTATGCATTGCAGGTTCAACTGCGACTGTTGGAGCATTGGGAGCAGTTCATGGAGATGCTGAGTCCGCACCAGAAGCAAGAAATGGACGATCATGGATTCACGATCAACGATGATCGTCAGATGGAATTCCTCTACAGCGGACCATACAGCGCTGACCCACGCGTTGCAGAACGCATACAGCCGTTCAGACACGCCAGCAGACACGACAAAGAGCAACAGTTGGAAAATGCGGTAACTGTGAAGGCAGAGACCAATTGATTCCAGTTATTCACGTGTGTAGTTTTTTTGTAATTAACGCAGGAATGTTCTCCAATACACTCATTAATCGATGCGAAACTGTATTTGAAAGATTCGACAATGGGCGGGCAGACCACGACGATACGACGGCGAATGGGACACGGCCGAGATGCGCTCGTGGAGCTTTCGGGCCAAACAGGAAGGACATGCTGCGGCGACGCTCGAGCCGTACATCTTCAGTCCGGGTGTGCTGTCGCCTTCATCACTCGGCCCAATCACACTGTCGCCATCGCTGCTCAGGTTTGCCACCAACCAAGCAAATCAACTGAGAATGTCTTTTCAAACGGTTCAGCAAAAACATACTAGACAGACAAAAATCCCTCCCGAAGCAATGAAACGCGCGGTACGAACAAGCAGATCTTTTTCGTGACTTGCTTCAATGGACACGAAAGATTTCTGTGCATAAATCTGCATAGTTTTGTTGCAACTGTTCTACGCCCGATAATGTTACAGCTGCCAAAGCATGACACAACTTTGCACTGCAGCCCGGCCATCCTTTCGCCCGGTGTGCTCAATCCGTTGACGCTGTCGCCGCACATTTTGAATCCTCTGATCCTGACGCCGTACGTGCTGAGCCCGACCACGCTGTCGCCATACGGGCTGGCCGCCCAAATTCTCAGTCCGTTTGTGCTGTCACCAACGATCCTAAGCCCGTACTTCCTGTTTCCGTACGTGCTGTCACCGCACGTGCTATCGCCGAACATTCTGACGCCGATCGTGCTGTCGCCCAACATTCTCACCCCGTCCGTGCTGAGTCCGGCCGTGTTGTCGCCAGGTCATTTGTCGCCGAACGTGCTCTCCCCGGGCGTCTTGTCCAAAAAACGCCGGCGACGCAGGCGACATACACTTGCTCTCACTAAATAAAACCACAACGACACTTTTAGGCATTATGAGCATGTGCGACCACGCTCTCAGTCGGTAATGCAAAGAGGAAAACGCCAACAATTTTGGTGCTACTATAGTGTGTTTTGTTGTTGTTTCTTGAATAAACGTTTTTTCAGACAATCACGAGATGTTTATCGTCATTTGAAGTGATCTGAACAAAAAACGATTTCGACTTTCAGCTGATTCTTCAATAGGTTTTGAACCTCCGTTTATTTGCTTTGTGGAAAGCGTTTTGTTTGCCGTTGAAGTGCTACCATGTGATACGGTATGTGTTTCTAAATTTCTCAACATTTTCAAGGTGTCGCCGAACCATTTTAAAAAATGAGTTGTTCATTCTCCGTTCATTGTGGATTGTTTCAGGTTAAAAAACTACAGTGCGAATAAGTACCGAATTATTAAATCCAAGCAAAAAATGATGAACATTAATTAAGTACGTGTTTTCTTGCCGCGTAACTTGTGTTCTCAACGTGCCCCATGAAAGTCACAAACCGTGTAACATCAAAGCACAACACAAAAACACTCCCGGCAAAAGTTCCTCCCTGTGTGTGAAAACTTATCGAAGTCTCCCGTTCATCGCGTAACAAATAACAGAACGCCCTCAGTACAGCGCAGTTGGACACAAAATGCATAAAAAAAATGTTATGCATACAAGCAGGCGATTTCGCAGCCGCTGCAAGCCGCGCTAGCAAAACGCAGTGTAAAGTCGGCCTGGTGGAGCAGCCAGCTCAGCTATGTTGGTTGGTGTTGGAACTATTTTTACAACACAGCGACACGCGGGCCATGCTCAACTAACAGCAATACAGCCTGAAACACAAAATCTAGAAGCCACAGAAACTTCGAATGCTCCGCGCAAAGCGTCGTGGCTGGCTGTAAATGTTTTCGACGGTTGCGTGCAGCTGCAAGGCTCGGGGGTCGCAGTGTGTGCGTTGAAATGTGAAAGTTGACTGCTCGTTCGCGCACACAACACATCTGCTGTTTTGTTATAAGTCACTCAGTGAGCTTGTTCGTTTCGCGGTGTTATTATCATTGTATCACAGCGCTGGTCGGCGAAGTTTTGTTTCTTGCGCTGCTGTTGCTCTACGTGAAGTGTAAAAGGTGCCGTTTCGTTTGTCAGAAGCGCCCTAGAGCTACTTCTTTTGCGAAAAAGCTGGTATTCGATTTTGTAGCATTGCGCACGTTTTCTTAGACAAGCTTTCAGCAGCCTTTTGTAACCTTCGGTTCAGCTTCTGGAAGATTTTTTTTTCACAAATTGTCAATGGGACTATGTTATATTTTTTCTTGGTACAAGAACTTTTTCAAAATTATTGTGTCACAATTGAGCTCATCCAATTACACAATTTGCGCGGCCGGTTTTTGTCTCTTTGGGGGATGATCATGGTTGGATTGATTCGTAACTTCATCAATGTTTATGCCTGTTCAATTTGCAGAAGCGGTGTTACTTGTGGCCAGGTGTCACCGAGCGAACAATAACAAAACACAGCGAAACATGTGCGACTGGAACGAGGAGTAAGTGGGCCCACGGACGTGTTAACAATGCTGGGATCTGTTATTCTGTACTTCCGTGCACCGGTCGAGAGCAACATACATTGCATTTGATGATTGATATTGAAGACGAATCCTAGCTCGAAATATCATCTTTGCCAAGACGGTTGAATGTAATTCTGTTTAACATTGGCCCCATTTTTTTAGAGTGGACATCCAGGAGGAGCCCGCGTTCGTGGCGGAGCCGGAGCAGCTGCGACATGGCGGTGCTCAGGTAACGACTGTTGCCACACTTAGGTACTCAAGACCATTGAATCGTGTCTCTTGTCACATGTTTCTGCTTGCACATTGGTTCAAGAGTGAAAGTCGCTTTCTGCGCTCAGTGCGATGATCAGAAAAAAAATAAATTCCATTACGCTGCAGGGTGACGACGACGAGGAGCGGCGAGCGGAGCGCGAGCGCAAGAAGGCCGAGGTGCGTGCGCGTCTCGAGGAGGCCGGTCGCGCCAAGAAAGCAAAAAAGGGCTTCTTGACGCCGGAGCGCAAGAAGAAACTGCGCAAGTTGCTCATGTTGAAAGCGGCCGAGGATCTGAAACAACAACAGTTGCTGAAGGAGCAGGAGCGCCAACGCATTCTCTCAGAACGCATCATCCCGTTGCCAGACGTCGACAACATCAACGATGTCGGTTAGTGCTCGTGCAAAGCAGTCAGTCGCGATAAGCCGCATAAGCACGGCAACCGATGCAGAAGCCGCGGTGTTTGGAGAATTCAATCACTCGGCGTGTTTATAAAGCGTCAATAAAAGACTTCTTTTCTGATAGAAACATTTATACAACAAAATATTTTTACTTTTTGTTCTTTGGTTTTTGCTTTTTTGTGATACATAGCACTGAGACAAACCGCAGACGAACGATCAAATTATTTGAGACGATTTCTGGTCTTCAAATCAATTGCGAGGTTGCCTGAGATGTTTCTCAGTGACATCAGCTTGTCACCATTAGCTGACTGCAGGTGTTTTGATCTTCACAGGTCAACTGCAGAAAATCGCACAAGAAATGTGGAAACGTGTTGGCGAGGTTGAGGACAGCAAATACGATCTGGAATATCAAGTGCGACAGAAGGACTTCGAGGCAAGTGCTTACTAAGGATTTGCTGAGAACATACGCAAAATTCAGTTTACTGGTCCAAAAATTCAGCCAAATAACAATGCCCGAACCGCAGCGAGGTTCAGGCAGTGCAGAATATTTGTAATCTCACAATGAAAAACTGTAAAAAACAAGCGGACCGGAGAAAGCTGTTTTGGTGGTCCAATCAAAACAACGTTTTTCACTAGCGTTTTTTGCCATTATTCATTGCAATGAATGAAGAAAAACGCCATTTTTTTAGATTAACGAGCTGACAATCGCTGTCAACGACTTGCGAGGCAAATTGTGAGTGCTTTCACTAGTTGCAACAATCTAGTAACTGAAAAACAAAATTTAAAAAATCTATTGAATTATTTTCAGTGTGAAACCAACATTGAAGAAAGTCTCGAAATACGACAGCAAGTACGTGCACGTTTTTATTTTATTTTATTTTTATTTGGGTAGTTTTAAACATTATTAATTTTTTTGAACTTTCACTGAAGTTTGTTTTTGCCAGTTTTTTGGTTTTGTTGCCAGTATTATTGTTTTACACATTTTGTTCCGTCTAAAAAGGTTGAAACGTTTAGTTGCCTTCTTATTTGTTATATCCATCGGTTCAAAAATTTTGGGTTATTTTTATTTTTGTTTCGCTTTCCTTCTCCGTTTTCGTTTCGCTTGTTTGACTGTCTAGCTTACTACCGTCAGCTACAAAACGCTTCGCACATCTCTTGCTCATAACTTTCTGCTATTACTTCCTTTCTACATTAGGTTCCGCAAAATGGAGGGTTCCTCAAAACAGATGAACGACCTGCGAGCAAATCTAAAAGTGTCGAAGAAAAAGGACGCCTTCTTGGAAGAACTCAAGGGTGGCAAGAAGGAGGAAGCTGCTGAATGAGACCGTGCGGTCAACTTGATTTGCTACTTCTGATTTTCTGTGCTTTGTAATACGTGCCGCAAAATGCTTTTTTTCTGTGCGCAATCTATCAAACCACTGGCTTCTTCTTTGCTTCAAACATTGTTATTCTGTTGATGATAAGCAAAACGAAATCTAACCCAACACTTTACAACCGCTTTTGCTATCTTGTCCAAATTCTTAATCTATTTTTGTTCAAATAAACTCGAACAGTTTCGCCGCTTTGACCGCAAAATTCTGACCGGCTTTGTGGTGTTTCTTGCGATATCTCCTGCATTTATTTCTTGCGGATTTATTTAGATCTGTGATCTTTAAGATTAAAAATGAAATAAAGCGTGGCAAAATAAAAACCCGACAATTCGCTTGACTCAGAAAACGCTAATTCTCCCCTTTGGCTTTTCATTTTAATTTCGCAAAACTTCGGCCGTGTGAGCGCAAGTTGCTTCGGTTTCTTGATATCAGCTGCCACCTGTATGTTTTCTTCTGGTTTTTTGGTTTGAATTTTCTGCCAAGCTAAAACTTTTCAAGTTGAAGAAACTTGATTGATTGAAAAGCTATCTTCACTATTTTTTCACATTTCACAACAAATCCTACAATCTTTTGTGTGTGTGTCTGCAGGAAATCCGCCGGATCTAAACGTGTCGACTTCAGTGCCAACCTGAAACAGACCAAGAAGAAGGACGCTTTCTTAGAAGAGTTGAAGGGAAGTGCCGAGAAAGCGGCAGAGGCCGAATAAACTGTTATTTCTGATTTCTGCAATACGATCTAACAAAATTTTATCCGCCATACACCGAATACAAAGATGCCATTGTAGTGAACAGTTCTTTCTTTGTTTCATAATTTCTTCACTAGCCAACAATGCCTTCACCGTCTAAATTAATCTCAATGATATCACTTTTCTGAGAAGCTTTAACTGTCTGTCGCAGTGCTTAAAGAGAATGTTTTTTTGGATTTTGAAGCCGATGCTTGCGATGGATTATTTGAAGTCAATACATTGTATATGCGGTGGGTGCTTGTTATCACTACGACAGTCTTGCCATAAACTTGTATGTGTGATCAAAACTGTGAACCATAAGAGGACAAAAAAGACTGACTTGTTGTCAATACTTGATGTCACTTTGAACTGTTTCCTGATCATTCTCGGCAACTGGTCCTTTTATGGTAAATGCATTTCAATGGAGGCCATTCGAATCTAAATGACTTTGGTGTTATTCAACTATTGATGAGCTGAATTCGATTGGAGATCTGCCGTTTTTTACTGCGAATGTGTTTTAGCATGAAGTGCAACAAAATTAAAATAACAAAAATAATCGATTCATGGTTCATGACCACTTTTATCGAATCTGAAAATGTCTAAAGCTAGGTTAAGTAATTAGGTTTAGTATAATTCATGTAAGTAACAAATCTATCCGTCCAGGTTCAACAAAATGGAAGAAATGAAGAAGAAGAAGGAAGCAGAGAAGGCAGCGTTCAAAGTGGAACTTAAGTCAACGAATGTTGATAAATACGCCATGGAGGAAGAGGTATGCCATCATCGCTATTGATCATCTGGCGTAGCAAGGATTCAAGCCAAAGGATAAGATGCATGCAACAGTAATTGTTTAAGAGGAAAATAATAGAAGTTCAAACGTCCAATGGATCATAACTAACATTTCAGAAACAAAAGGAAGAAGCCGAATGGCAACACAAGTAACCGATCGAAAGACGAGACAGTGCAACCGCAGCTCCACGTTATATCTGTGTATTACTGTTTGTTACAACACCAAGCGACACAATCGATTCATTGTTTCAAATGGAAGAAGACTTTTTACTCAGCATTGATTTTACCTATTGTTAATCTTAATGTGATCGAAAAAGTGTCATTCTAATCTAGCTTCCAGCCAGATTAGTCTTTTTGACTTTTTAATTGATTAATTTTGTTAATCGGCGTCTAGTCAGCAACACAATTGTGCATTATAACTTACATATTGGATGAAACCACAAATTCGATCGATTTTCATGATTTCTGTGAATATTATCATCTTTGATACTGGCTTATTGAACATTTGAGTGGATTTAATGCACCACGGTCTGTGACACAACGCAAGGAGCATGCTCCAAGTTCATGTTCAGATGCTCGTTACAACGGTCACAAACGTTAGAGCATCGGTTAGCGGACTTTATTCGATATCGATGAACCATTTTTAAAATATGAACCAGCCAAAAAATATTATTGACATCGAGGACTTGGCAAGAAATCAATGAAACTTTTGACAAAATGGATTTCTAATGACTAAACTATAGTAAAACTGGTACGCATAAAAAATTTTAGTTTCGGGATTATGACCTGCGAATGAAATATTTTGCGGCTGCTGAGGGTGGTAACTCTGAAGAAAAATCAGTGTTTATTGTTTGCGTTTGGAATTAATAATACAAATTTTGTTCCCCGCGTCAAATACTGTACACAACATCCACTGTGAGAGAGTTACGATACACCTTTCTTGACTGTATATGCGTTTCTGTTTGAGCTTATTCCTGGCGTGCAAGTGAGACGATGCGAAACAATCTTCAAGCAACACAAGGTGATTGGCGTGCAGTGTGTACGACTGGGACTCCTCGGTGATTCGCCTCAGTTGATCGGTGCTATTAACAGAATGCACAACCACGCCAGTGGTGGCATGCACGCAACGGGGATGCTCATCGCCTACAGCAGTCCTGGTATTTTCTAGCAACGTGGCATTGGTCGCAGACTAGGAGTTGTTTCAGAAACTTTGAAGCAAAGAAACAATAAACGCATATCGGATTCATTCACACCTACGATTGATGTGGCTCACGATACAGCACACTGTTCAAACGCGGCAAAAATGCAAGCTTTGTATGTGTGTGGCTATGTGTCCAATGCAATGTGTGGCGCTCCTGTTTGAATAATTCATGCCGGTGACAGCACCACTGTGTGTTTTTGTTTGAAGCAACAACAAAGTACTATCTATTGACTTTTCAAGTCTGCTTATTGTTAACTTCCCTGTTCAGCATGTGTCATACTG
This sequence comes from Theristus sp. LFF4_11, assembly GCA_030248135.1. Lineage (NCBI taxonomy): Eukaryota > Metazoa > Nematoda > Chromadorea > Monhysterida > Xyalidae > Theristus > Theristus sp. LFF4_11. The sequence goes on from JASANC010003922.1 coordinate 39,819, forward strand.
GTCTTATGTTCTATTCCGGTGGGCATATGTGCATAAAAATATGTATTTAGCAGATTTATCTGCATGTAGATGCAGACGATACTTACGAATTTATAAATAACAACTATATGGTGGTGATCAAGACTGCCCTGTACTGAAACTTTACACGCTTTTCGCATTCCGTTCATGCCATTATTTTTTATGTTTGTTTTTTCATATTTTATAAACGGCCTACTTGGTTTTTGACTTGTATCTGACTGCTTAAAGTTCTGCTATTCACGATGTATGGTATATTTTTACTGTCAATTTACCATTGATACAAGTGTATGTACTGCAAAGTTCATATGCATGTTTTTGTGGCTAATGCACTATACGGCGCTTATATTTCAAACTTTTAAAAATAACGTCACATTTTGTTTTGTTTTTTCGTTTATCTGCCGTGTTCATTTCCAAGGAAAAAACACGTCAAGTGTATTCACATTTGTTTTTGATAGGAATTGGTCGATTTGATAGGAAACCAAATACACAGCACCAAGGTCAGGTGCGCCCCGCACATTAGCGTCCCACCCATTACCGGCCCACCCATTAGCGACCCACCCATCAGCGGCTTAATAAAGCTTGTGCACCTGCAAAATTCAGAGCAACAAATTTCTGTTCGTTTAGGTTGCTCAAGGCTTCGAAAGCCTTTATTACAAAGTGGACGACTCAGTTATCGGCTGTAAAGTTGTAAACATTTGTAACAGCTCAAATGCTTTTTGAAATAACCTTCAAAATCAAATCCAGTCACAGCGCATTCAGGGAAACCAACTGTAGTGTTTAAATAAAAAAGTTCGACTGCGGGGGTGAATGGTCCAGTGGCGCTGGCGCATACAATATAGGTGTTCTAACTTGGGGGTGCTGATATGAATGTGATTGCTGAGTCCGATGGTTTTCTGAGGAGGGGGAACAAGAGCTGTTGAGGTGGAGGGAGGGGGCATGCCCCAGGCCCCTCCCCAGAAAACTTTGAATCTAATTAGGACAAGACGATGTCGATAACCAGAAGTCACGCCAAAATATTACAGCCAACAAAAGCGGAAATGGCTGCGGTGCGGTGCGACCCCCGGTTTTGTTCTAAGAACCGGAAAACCTGGTTGATTGCTTGCTTTCAGAAAGTGAAAGCTTGAAAAATTACCGTATTACCTCTAATAAACCCCCATGGGGGTTTATTTCTTCAGCGACTTCTGGGGGTGGGGGTTTATTTTGGGGGGGTTATTTTGGGGGGGGGGTTATTTTGGGGGGGGGGTTATTTGGAAACCATTTTTAGGGGTGGGCAAAATGGCAAAAATACCTTCCATGGCAGGAAGGAAGTCGCAGAAACTTCTACTCTACATAGAAATTTCCTTTTACAACAGCCTTTTGTAATGAAATTACCATTAACTCATCCATTTGGAGCCTTTGGTAGCACAATTGCGTCATTTTCACTGCAACCAGCCACTGAATTCGCTGGGTATGTGTTTCAAACAGGTTTCCAATAATCCCCCATGAGGGATTATTTTGGGGGGGGGGATTATTTGGAAACTTGTCGAGGGGGTGGGGTTTATTTTTGGGGGGTTAATTTTGGGGGGGGTTAATAGAGGTAATACGGTATATAAAAAGAGCACATAAAAATTCCAGTCGCAAGATTACTTCCTCAACTTCAACAATGAGTTAGTTTGTTATTTGCATACAGCATTAGGCGGCGGTTAAGGTCACTGGAAGCCGAGGAAGCGAATTGTTCGGCTGGACCACAAATTATTGGGCTACAAATCACTGGGCCGCCATTACGTGGAACGCAAATAAACGGGCCGCAAATGAGCGGGCCGCTAATGGGTAGATCAGTAACGGACGGGCCGCTAATAACAAGGACGCAAATGAACGCACACCAGAATGGTTGTTTTAATTGTGGGCATGGAGACGCAACTGCTTTGCTTTACATGATGTCTACATTTTTCATTACATCGGTCTTCGAAAAACCATAAAACAGACTAGGTATTTGTAAATGTTTCACAAATCCACAAACAGTTAGAACCCAAGATGAAAAGCAGCAAGAAGCAAAAACGAGGGCAGCCAATTAGTTTTGATCATCGTTGATAGGTATTTTCAAATCTTTAAGTCAATTCGTTTGTGATGTAGTGAAACGAGCGATACAGATTACATACACCGTTGGGGTGTAGATTACTCGAGTTTATTTACCGTTTATTTGCAATGTGGCAAAAAGACGCGACTGGCAACGCGTGTCCGTTGATTTCACAATTACGCAGCAATGCTTGCAATGTAAAACACGCAGACACTCAACGGAAAACTTGTTTCTCTTGTTTACTGACAGTTTTGTGTGTCTGCGCAGGTCGCCGCGCGTTAAGCGACGATTCTGTACAGTATTTTATCATATTTGACGTTTGTATAATAAACCAGGACGAGCGGTCGCCGGTGTGTCGATACAAATTACCAAGGTCGTCAAATATCATCAAAAAATGCTAAATGGATTTCAGAGGCCAGACCGCCGTTCAAGTAATGTGACGTCTCAATGGAGTTTTTCAGTCTGTACAGCGACACTCCAGGGCGATGTTATGTACAATACAAATAGATGCGCAAATTGCGGGGATGTTTCTCCAAGTGGCCCATGCTTGCTTGCAAGTGTGCACATCAATATAGTACTTTTTAGTTTACGGTATAAACTTTGCGAGATTGTTGGTGTGTAATTGTGACAGTTTGCCGAGTGCACCATGCGCGCAGTGGGGCTGCACCTTTGCTGTTCTCTCTTTCAGCAATATAAACATGCAGATCATCGGGCATGTTCATTCATTGCATCGCATTCCAACAACGTGTCGTTAAACTTGCCGGGCGGTCTTGAAATCGAACGTTCCCTCTGGTGTCCTCATCGCAAGTCTGAGTGCTGATTTGCGTGCATTGTATTTGCAAACAGGCGATTTCAACAGCGTCGTTTTGAATTGGTTGCTATCACTTTTCAATATATACAGTTTGATGAATTATTTTAAAAATCTCTAAAATGTATGACGTTTTTCATGTTGACGGTGTTAAGCAAAGGTAGTTTAATTAGTTTTGTATTTTATCCATTTTTTAGTTTGTTGCTAATGAGGACCAAACGGAAATACTGTGATTTAGTCTCTACAGTTTCTGTGACTTCCAGTTTCAGTTTCTGGATAAATCCTGGATGCGGCTTCTGAAAACTCAATCTACTGTACCGTTCAGTCTCGGCTAGCTATGTATTGTAGGTTTTGAATCAGTGGATATGCAAACATTTCCGTTGTTTGACAGTATTCAAATTTAAATAATAGCTTTGATGAAAAGCATTTGCCGCTACTGTTAAAACTGTTTGACACAGTTGAACGGATGATCTGTGTTTAGTAGTCGAATTATCTGAACTATCAAGAAGAACTAACGTTCTATGTAAACATAAACACACCAACTTTTTCAAAGTAGTCAAAACGAAAGCAGTGAGTGTAACAAGCAAAACGCAGCTGCAAAAAAGCGCCTGAATCTGACCGAGTCTGCTTGTGTACCGGGTCGGCCAAGAAGAGGTAACAGATTTACAAAATTGTTTTGCATGAATGCATCTGGTGCTTACTATGATAAGTTGCTGTTGTTGTTGGGGATTCTGGGCGATGTTTTTTTAGCCAGGCTAACCCAGAAAAGCGTACAGAACGCCGTCGAGTAGGGTACCCATGGAGTTGTCCTCCCCCAAACGCAAAGACAATAGTGTATAGTGTAACGCGCTATCACCAGGCCACGAAGGTGACAAAACTTGCATAACTTAAACATTACTTTCTTAAATTAAAATTTTAATAACGCATCCCAATCCCAAGCTTGATAATACGTGTTGTATGAAAATGTCTGATTTTTTAACCATAGATTTAAAAAAAAACGTTCAATCACACTTTAATCGAAGCAGTGCTGTTCCTTTAATTTCCGCTTCATGCCTTTTTCAGGCACAGCACAGAGCAATTTGAAATCTGCTGCTCGTTTTGCCCGCTCTGAATGTATAACACATCCACAGAACAAACTTAAAGAAATTCTAACCGATTAAGTGTAACAGTAACTTGACTTATCGGCTGTACTTGGCTTCCATACTTCATAAGATAAGTGGACTGGTGTGTTTTTCATACAAAATATATTGACTGCTGCACTGTGCTACAGCGTTGTACCGAAAGAAACATTCTGTTGAGCAGCTCCTGCACCGTATATCACTTTCAATGGTGCCAGTCGACAGGCAAGTACATAAGCTGCAATAGCGTTCAGTGCCGTCACATAGCCGACAACAGCTGATACTACTCAATAATCAACTGGCCCTCCGTGTACTTTGACGCGTAGTCTTTGATAAACTTGCACCACAACACGATACCACCGCAATGCTGTACCCCGATCTGACCAATCACTGTGTCAGTCACACAATCAACAGTCATTCAAATTCGTCAGTAGAAGGCGGAAGAAAAATAACTTCAATTTTTTCCAAATACCACGTTGCAGCAACAGTCAGTGCAACAATCAAACACGCAAACGTGGTTCAAAAATGACGAGATACTGAACAGAGAGTTAGTTGTCCAGGACAAACAACAAGAACACTGGGTGTACACGCCTTCCAGTTGAATGTTTAGCCACTGTGTGAAGTGAACGTCTGTGCATTGTGCAGCATTATGTGGCCGCAGACAGTGGCAAGCAACATATCGAACGCAAACACGTACACGCTCGCTCCATTGCTCACAAACCGTTGAGAATACGCGCAGAGAACTATGGTGAGCGCGTAACAGAATAAAACCTGAATTTGTTGTTACGTTGTTGCACACACACGTTGTGTTCGTTTCGCATTACGCAGGCTAAAACGTGATCTGCTAGCGGGCGTCACCATCAAGCACAATCGTACAACAGCACAATCCATCTCAACAACAGCACAGCACAGACATGCTACATTGCTGACACTGCAAGCTACCGGCTGGTCGGTTAGTTGCACAGCAGCTTCTGTAGTTCGTCTGATCACAACAGTTCGTGCTACACTGTATGTACATTGTATGTATGTTCACTTTTCGTCGGTGTCTGTAAAACGCTCCGGCGTATATGCTGCTTTTGATAAGCATTTATGGGTGTGCTTTTTAGGCTTTAGTAGTCCACTGTAGGCAAGCTGTTGCGCACAAAGACACATTTTTGTTCTTGGTAGCACCGGTGGCTGATGCACGGCTGAACCAATGTTCTGTTTACCATTCAGGCTTTTATATTATATTCGTTGTTGCACGCTGTGTACATACACCGTCAGGTTATCTCTTTCCACTCTGTTATGCGCACACAAAAATGACCACCACCACGTCTAATAGATTTATACATGTTGATAATTTTGATGTCTCTGTACGTTCAGCTACTGCAATCGTACAGTGTTTGTATTTCACTGAAGCTGTTCTGAAAAGCATGTAATTTCCAACGTTCTGCTTCAGTTTCGATTCCTTTTCAACAATGAAGAAGCGCTGCAGTGGCTGTGTTGTTGCAGCGTGCCTTTAGTGGGCCGTTGATTTTTGTTCGTTACATGAAACACCGGTATTTAATATTGTCATCAGAAAATAAAGAAAACAGCTTTGATTTTCAAAAACTCAGACGTCTATTGTTGCATATTTTATTTGTATGTCAATTGAAATTCAATTTCTGGATCACTAATATTGTGGATTTATTCAAACGTGTCCGGACTGAAATGACGTCATTTGCTTTAAAAACGCCCGTTTGTCAAAGTACAGACACTAAAATGTCAGTTTGATGTGACGGATTCGACATTCACCATTTGTTTACGGGAAGAAACCGGCTAAACGGAAAGTCTGGTTTACTGTGAACAGGAAGCGCATGTTTCGCGGCACATGACGTCATTTCAGTGGGACACGTTTAAAAAAATAGGTTATATTTATTTTTGAAGGTGTTACATGTGTTATTTTCTTGAAAAGAACATTTGGGGCACAACACTTCTTCCAGTTGTTTTTAGTGACAAAAGAAAAGTTAACCATGTGTTTGCTTAGTACTTTTGCGAAACCAATCTAGTTTGGAAGCTCGTGCATTGGTGTTCAAGCTGTAATGCAACTCAATTATCGGCTGGAGATGGAAATTATATTAATAAGACCCATTAATCATGTTGTTTCGATCGTTCTAAGTGCAGGTTAGGCAGAAACACAAGCAGGTTTTGAACACTTTTTATGATTCTTCCACACTTGCATACTTTTAACTGAACTTTATGTCCTTGTCGTTGTAAAATGCCTTTTACAAATAACAAACTCTGACCATAACCAGTGGGCACGCACTATGGTGGATGGAACACGCACTATGGCATATTCGTTCCATTTTAGTTTTACTTCTTTAGTGGCGTTTGGTACGCGCACTGTCCAATTTAATTAAGCCATACTTGGTTGCAATAATATAAAACAGTAAATTTTCCTGTTATCGTCAGCGAACTACCAGAAATTGGCGTGCGCTCTGGATGGCTGCAGGTAAACGGTTAGACATTCGTCGCGTTGTTCGTCTTTTCACTTCCATTTTGGTAATATTATTTGCTTTGGCCTGCACAATCAGACTCGCATCTTCTAATATCTTAATGCCAACAACGTAAATTGACCGAGGTCATGAACTTATAATGTCAGATGCATATCTATTCCGACTATTTCTAACTTTTATCTGTCGGTATTGTGTTTAATAGACTTTTCACTGCAGGTACTTTCAGCTAATTATATCTTGATTTGTACGTGTGGCCATTGGCCAAGCACATCATATCACTACTGATTCATCGTATACCGTATGAAAAGGTGGTTCAGGATTGACCGACTTCATGTCTTTTATGCATGTTGCTCACATTATCCATTCATTGATCTTCATAACCCGTCTGCATGCGCTTCATACACACACATGTACTTACTGTACAGATTAGGAAAGGTTGTCTTCTTTTACTTTTATTACTGTATATACAATCGCAATACCTATGTCCGCTCTGATGAACTGACCTAACGTGTGCGCATAATCGAGCTGCACAAACAGGTAAAGCGTTGCTCGACACTCGAAAAATATAGGATCTGGCTATAAAACCGGCTGAAAGTGAAACTCCGAATCTCCTAATAAACGAAGTGAACGGCCATCATTTTGTTCTTATTGCCACCGTCAGTTACGTTCTTTTGAGCATTGCCGCTATGGCAGTGGTTTGCAATGCCGTCGGAATGTTTTGAATCAGTGAAGTGTACGTCTTTGAATTGTTTAGTGTGTTATGCACTTCTATCATACTACAAAAAACAACTTCGATGACAACAATAATAATATGACGGTGTGACAGCGCCAGTGTGTAGCGACTGCGAGCGGAATCATCCGTCTGTGAACACACTTCAAATTTCTTAAGTGTTTTGCACTGGAAGATATAAAAAGGAATGCACTGCATTGCGGAATATGCAGCCCCGGAACGGGCGATCTCAGTTCTCTCACACGACGCACTCCTCTCAAACGTAGAGTGACACTGAACGCACACATTTTGCTGCATTCGTTTACAAATCAGAGTGCATATTCGTGTAAACTTTGGTACTTCTCTGAATGTATCCGCGTTTATGCCGGCCAATTTGCGAGAAACAACCTTTATTGTTATTATTATTTAACATCCATATGCATCGTCTGATATAATTTTAAGCGACGAACGCATGGGAAAGAAAGTGTTCCGTATGTCCTTGTCTAACCATGGTCAGTCCGTGAATGGCATCATCGACTTTCTCCGACTTTTTCCCACACAGACAATTGTAATATCATTGCGAATTTTGCATTCTACAGTGCCAAGCAATTTTTATTTTTTGCGAAGGCGTATTTTATATTGATACCTGCACTTTCGACAGTTCACTTTTACGGTGAATTGGTGTTCGTTTGATAAATCAAAGCTTGCTCATAAATATTGCATTTCAGTACAAGTCGCCAGCAACCAATTGCTCACTTAGCCAGTGGAAGCCTTCACATGTAAAAATAGTCGACTTCCCACGTCTGATCGAATGAATCGCAGACATAGTTCAAATGTTTAGCCAGTCACCCACCATTTTGCTGTCATTTGCAAAGTTGTACAACGGACTAAACACACCGATAAGTGTGTTACTCGGTGACACTATAACGCATGTTCACATGGCACACACTCGTGCACACAAGCAGCTTACAAGTTTACCATCGTATCGCAAAGCCGCCTATTCACATGGTCATGAATAATAATTCCATTGCATCAACATGGACGTTGTCGGCTTGTGTGTTACGTGTAACACAACACCGGCGTACAAAAGCGGCGTCTGTTTCACGTCAACAATGATAACACAACGCGCCTGAGTCTGCAATTCAGCCGTTCGCATTCGCTTCGTACTAACATCAAAGCGCTTGTGACACGCGCACAGCTCAACTGTTTGAACATGAACAACCAGCATTGTCTGAGCGCATACAACCGGTATATGCCAGGGAACGGTTGTTTATAAAGTGTACAACCAAAGTTGTCTGCGAAATTCTCTGTTGCATGTTTTAAAGTTTTCCTCGAACACAGATGAGGATCTGATAATTCATTCAGGAAAACTAATTCACAAAATTCCAGTGGTATTCGATTAAACATTGAATAAGAAAACAATCAGGACAGCGAGCATTGATGCCTGAACACAGACTGGCCCATCTTACTACAGCACACGTCTAACTTTTTTCATGGTGAATAGACACCTTTTGCTGCACTGCTTCTCTTGCCTCTGTTGCTAACTAAAGTCCAAAAAAACTGACTCGTGCTGCATTCTTTCCGCATACACAACTCGGTTAGTCACATTGCAAACATAGACGTTGTTGTTGGTGTAAAAAGCGTTTTTGGTGATAAATGTTTTGGAAAATCGTATGTGTCTACATTATCATGTTGTGCGTTCCACACGGACACCAATATTTCACATAGATTGTGAAATGTAGTCAGTGTACATTTTGTACAACATATTGCACGATAATGACGAAGCGCCGCCTCATCCACCGCGTCCTTTTACGTCTGAAACCAAACAGTCACAATATGTTTTTGTACTGTATACATTAGTCAACTAACCTAGCCGCCCAGAGACCAAAAATATTCTTATAAAAAGTAAAGTAAGATGTAACACCATGTTATTATTATGTTGTGTAACTGCGTTAATGATTTATAGTACATATGATTACCGAGGCGCACGCCTCTTCGTATTTTTTACATCTATTGCAATCTCACTAAACAACCAGAAGTACGTCTGCTTAGTTTTTGTTTTTTTAATGTTTTTGCAAGTTTTTTTGCTTTGACGGGACTTTTATTTGACGCAAATTCCATGCATTCCAACAGCCTACATGAACAGCGGATGTTTGTCGTAATCTTTACCTGTTCAGCGTTTACATCTACTGTAAATTCGTCTATTACTTGTTACGTGAGAATGCTGTGCTAAACTCTTCACGCAATTTCAACATTTTACTTTACAAAAAACAAGTAAAATTGCAAGTGCAATTATTTTTCATTCATGATGATTCATTGTTCATTGTGAATGTATTGTCCCAGTTAAATGATTTTCAAAGCAATATTCAAGCTTGCCATTATTGCCCAGCCAGCAGTTGTTTTTCGTTGACTTTCTGTACCATCAACAATCATGGCACTTATGATGAATATTATCGGCATAGTTTTAAAAACGTTAAAACGTCTTTTTGGAACCTCGGTGTCTTGTGGAGCGTTCAACACTAGCGTACACAAAGCTGCTGATCTATAGCACCTTAACTAAAGCAGCCATATCGATTACTTCTTTTGGGACCTCAGCTCAGGTCAACTTTCAGTTTTCTGAACTGCCGCTTACTCAAAAGCCAGGTGATATTCGACCATAAACCAGCAGACCGTAGTAGTATAAATTCGTTCTTCGTTTGCATTCGTCCATCTCAATAGATCTAATATTTACAAATGAGCAAGCACAAAAGCCAGAAGCTCATCATTAAAGTGTTGATTCCGCCTACAACTAGCTCATAGCGTTTGCTTGCTTATTGTTGGTGTTGTTTATGCTGCACCGAAGTTTTCATATTTCGGCCGTGCTTATAACAGAGGAGTATCTGAAACACAGAGACGACCAGCAGCTGTAAACGGATAAACACAATGTTCATGTTTTTAGTTTACTGCCAGTGTCTTAGTTGGCTTTCTGCGAGCAGATTTTTTTGTTATTGTTCTTCCTAAGTTATCGCTTCACGGCTTAAAAAGTGAAACACTGCAACACACTCGTGCTATAATGTCCCAGGCGGTTATGCAGGAAAAACTCTCTTGTAAAACATGGTAAAGTATGTAGTAAAGTGGTGAGCAGCAGAGGAAATCGCACTGGCTCACCGATTGGTACTTCGATGAACAAATTCAATTTGATGAAATCAGTTTGGGTAATCTTAACATTAAGAAGTAATGAACATAAGTCTGCTCATCAACCTGCTAAAAAATCATCACACAAACAAATTTTCCCTCAAAGGCCCGTTTATACCAACCAGACGTGTGCGCATACGGCACGTCACGTCACGGTAGGTCCCGCCCGTGTTTTAGCATACTACCATTCATACAGGCCTATGCATGTACGGTATGTCACGTCACGTCAAGTCTGATGTTATTTTATACTACCGTTCATACCTACGTACGTCTGCATACGCCAGGTATAAACGGGTTTAAGGCGAAAAACCATTGTTCTTTTTGTCCGTACGCACTGACGTCGTTCTAAATCCCGTGCGCAAACTGTGTCCGTAATGCATTAAGATAGCACACACGACACGATTTCTATTTTTAATGGCCATTTTTAAACGTCGTGTCCGTGCGTACGCACAAAAAACTAATTGCTAATACCCCTTTATACGAACACTCAATCAGTGAAACAGCACTGGTTTTTACTTTCCTATTCATCTCCAGGACAAGTGATAAACATGTGATTTCTCCTCCCAATTTGCCTTTGATTTTTTTGGTGTAAACTCCAGTTTAGATTGTGTTTCACCAGGCATCACCCTCAAGTTGGTGAATGAAATCACTATTCAGCAAAGCTTGTTTTTGTAGCGGGTGTATTTGTCACTATGCTGAAGTCTCGTTGCTCTTCCAGATGTCTGTTGGTTAACTGTGTGTTCCTGGTTGTATACGGGAGGCATTTATTGTTATATGGTCAATGTCAAGTCATTGTCAATGGTGGAACGCACTGTTGCATACTACTTGCTGCACAACAACACACAACAGCACTAGAACCTGTCTGTACGAAGACAATTGTTACTAAACCATCCAATATACGATCAGTAGTGGCGAATGGCACATTTAAAAGCGTTGTTTTTCCATCAAGCAAACTCACTCCACACAAGTACACTATGCACTTATTCACTGGCATTCCAGCTGTCGGTCTTGGAGGTATGCACATCGCGAAGCGGGCCGAAGAAACTTGCGTTTCTTTCAGAGTTGAATGCAAGTCTGTGCATCAATTTAATACACTGACAACTGAACACAGTGTCTGCAACGAAAAGATTGAATGATTCGCAGAAAGTCAACAAACGTTGCATATTTGCGAAATTACGTTAGTTTTCCATTGTTTGCATTGTCTCTAATATAAGCAATGAGTTACTAAAGCGCCAAGCAGCTGACGCTTCTGTCCTGTGCCACACTTGTTCACGAGATATAAAGGTTGCTCTTACTGCAATTAGCTTGTTTGCGTTCGTTGCTATTAAGGACGTTCAGATTTTTATATATCTTGAAAATGTTGATTCAACAATTTTTTAGTTGATATTACAGAAATCCTTATTGATTAGTTTTTAAACAATTCGATACACTTCTTCGATGGCGGCTGTTGGAATCGATTATGATTCAAATAATTCCGATTTACACGATTTTATTCAAAGTTAGAAAAACGTTTGTCGAAGGTAAACTGTCAAGATTCAACGCGGAATTAAATTTATTTTGCATCAAATACTCGATTGGCATGTCAATGTGCATCATAATTGAATGCATTGGCGCTAATTTTACGCAGTCTGTTTATCCGCCTTTGATTAGTCTTGGTCTCTGATCGGTTTTCACCGTGATCTGTCAGACAAAGCAGTGGCCTGCACCAACAATCTGAGATCATTGTGAAAGCTTATTAGAAGCATCAAAACAATTAGTTATACAAAAGTTCACCAATTCTAATTTTGATTGGAATAACTGGAAATTCAGATTCAAATTAATCAGTCAACATAAACATTGGTAAGTTGAATAAACATCGGTAATTTGGATTTCTTTTGATTATTTATATGATTATGATTATTGTTCAACGTTTTTAAACGAATGTGTAGTTACAGATTTTTACACCTGCTGCTAGCTAAAGGCCCGTTCATACCAGACGTATGCAGACAGACGTACGTCGACAGTACACCACATTGTAACACAGGTATGGTGTTAAGATATGAGGAATTAATTTTGGAATTTTATTTAAACTTTTGAACTTTTTTTATTACACACCAACTTCCAGTTTTTAAAATTCGACACAAACAGTAATAGTATGCCACAAACCCGCATAGGTTTGCAGTTATACAACTTAATCAAAGACGAGACACTCAGACTACACCATTTATTCATTTTTGAAAGTGTAAAGCATTTTCCAAGCGAAATGAAGCTGCAACAAAAAAAGGTGCGGCACACAATAACTCCAGAAGAGACCGCCTATGGGCAGTCAGCACAAAATGTGTCAAACTGTGGAAAACTTCACTCAAACACAAACAAAGATAAGCCAAACAGGACATTGATATGCATAATACAATGTATATTTTCCGTTTTTGGAGTAAACCTTAAATTTCATTGTATTTCAAACTTTTCAAACTCAAATAAGTTTAAACCGAAATATTTCAAAATTTAAACCCACAACCACAAAATGAAGACGACACGCAAAAAGGCAAGACGAAACGAGAACGGCACATCATCATAAATGCAGAACACGTTTGGAATGCTATAACGCTTCAACGGCGATATACAGCATCGATATACTGTATCGACCAACTTTTAAAGCCCTCAAAATGTAGCCTTTTAGAGATTTTGGCAATGCAATACCAATTATAAACTACAAATAAAATGATACAAAACTTTCAATTCACACAGTACTCAATTTAGGGTTGATAAAACCGGTTTTTATATTACCAGAAAAAACCGGTTTCATTTTCGTTTTAAAACCGTTTTACTTCCCTATTTTTTCCAGCGCCCGCCCAAGTGTCTAGAAGTTGGCCATTCCAACTGATTAAAATCACTCATACAGTCGAAATTAACATTGTCAAAATTTTCAGTGTTTTTGTGTGTTCACAATTTGAAGCTTCAAGAAATCTGATATTTCACAAATCCAGTTTCACAAAGTTCATTTTTTTCTGTTTATACATGCAGTTTGCGATATCATCCATTTAATAGTTTTGAAGGGTGCGGGGTCAACTCCGGCCCACGCATTTCCGGCCCACACATTAGCGTCCCAACATTACCGGCCCACCCATTACCGGCACACCCATTACCGTTCCACTCATTACCGGCCCGACATTTCCGGCCCACTCATTTCCGGCCCGCCCATTACCGGCCCAGCTCAATAATCATTCTCCCTGTGGTGTATTTCGCCACGGACAGCGAAAATGAACTGAAACCGCACTCTAAACTGTACTCCCTGCTCACCGACATGCTTTTAGCGAAAATACTTAATTTTTTTATTTCAGTTTTCGTTTTCGTTTCGCTTCTCTTTGTTCATGACATTGGAAAAATGCTTCAGTTTGAATTTCGTCGATGAATCAGTTCAAGTGTTTTTATTTATTGCGTTGTTCTGATTGATTTTGCACATTCAATTTCAATAACAACATGTCCAATAGGTCGACACAAATAGGAGCTTTCGAACCGCACTGACGCGCTAAGTTCGAATTTTGCATTGGACACAGGGCCAAATTTAATCATTTTAATCCTTAAAATTAGCAAAAACTTTCATGAAAATTGCCCCTCTAACCAAATTTGGACATGTGGATCCACAACCAGGTCGTGTTTCCTAATCCTAATCATTCCTAATCCTAAGCCAAGCCTTTTTGATAAGGTGAAAATGATCAATTTAGGTTTAGCATTTTTTCATGATGCATCACGAAAAAATCCGATTGAAAAAAAGAATTAAAAAAAATCGAACCCTACGGTCAAAGTGTAACCGCCTGATCAATGTGAGTTTCTTAATGAAATATAGCAGTGGGTGGCGGTTGAAGTCACTGGAAGCGAATTATTGGGTTGGGCCGGTAATGGGTGGGGCGGAAATGAGTGGGCCGGAAATGCGTAGGGCGCAGATGAACGGGGCCGGTAATGGGTGGACCGGAAATGAGTGGGCCGGAAATAACGGGACACAAATGAACGCACGCCTTTTGAAGTACCGAAAGTTCGGAATTTTTTTTAGGTAAAAAACGGCTTTTTTCCATGCCAACCCTAAATGCGGCTACCCATTCTAAACAGAACCTAGAACCACTACTGTGCGACAACCTTAGGATACATCTCAGGAGATACAGAAACCAAAAAAACTAAACAATCACTACATTCAAAAATTTGAACATCGTGTGCAACTAAGAGTGGAGAGGGGGGATTTGTGATACACGGCAAATTTTTTAAATCAATGGTGCAGGGACATTCTACTAATCAAGGCGCTTCAGGTTTGCCCCTGAGTACCATCCGATCATGCCCATAAAGGTCACTTTAAGGTGCGGAAGTTGAAAAACCCTCGTTGCACAGTTTCTGGAACCTCACACAGTATTCACGTGAAAAATCTTGCGGAATTCTTCAAGGCCTTCTATCAATGAGCCCTTGCAAGAGGGCTCCTGAGTCACTACGACGCTAATTAAAATTACTTTTTTTGAACTACGCTTTTTTTGGACATTTTTTGCGCTCATATACACAAATTTTTGATTTTCATTTTTTGTTCTACAGGGGGTTTCAAGGTCGGTGTATTCGAATCTGATTTTAGATTTTTGCCCCGGGCATTTTCCCCTGAAAATTGGGCAAAAAACACATTTTTTGCGTTTTTCAGTGTTTTTTGTTTTAACGTTTTAATTTTAAGAGTGGATTTTATTAAAAAAACAGCATCTTCTAACAGGTTAACAACCGCTGCAAGGGCTCATTGATACAGAATCTTAAGGAACTCCACAAGATTTTTCACTTGAATAATATGTGAGGTTTCAGAAACTGTGCAACAACGAGATACGGTAGGGATAAAAAGGCACACTTTGCGAAAAACCGCAAAAAATCGAGGGTTTTTGACTTTCGCACCCTGAAATGACCTTCATAGGCATAATCAGAGGGTGCTTATGGGTAAACCTGAAGCGCCTTCATTATTAGAATGTCCCTGCAGCTGCACCTTTTTCCATGTGTCACAGAATGTTCCTAGCCCCCCCCTCTTAGGTGCAACGGTGTTAAAGAACTTACTCCCTGTGGCCAGTTTTAACAAAGTGAGGAGTTGAGCAGTTGAGTTTTACTAACTTTTTCTCTCTACTCAGAAAAAAACGGGTTTTATAAAAGTGAGGAGTTGAGGAGTGAGGAGTTGAGGAGTGTTTTGAGGAGTAAATTTACTCCTCAATTTTTGTTCGGTTTTATAAAAGACTCCTCAACTCCTCAACTACTAAAAAAATCTTACAAGTCAAATTCGACTTGTAAAAATCTGAATAGCATGTTTTTTTGGCGGTTTGGTTTGATTTTGTCGCCGGTTTTGACAAAAAACACGATAATTTTTGGTTTTCTTCCATTCAGACTTAGTTTACAAGCATAAACAGCGACAGTGAGACGGAAAATTCACCGCTGAAAAAACGAGAATCGCGCTCTGAGTAGTTTAGGTAGTAAAACTGGCCACTGATTGGTGACATTGGCACCTACTAATCAGCTGTGTTTTACAGAACGTCAAATGTGCTAGCATTCAACTCAGAACTGTACTCAGTCTAATTATTGAATCGATTATGCAAGACGACAGTCTGTTGCGCACGTGGCCTACTGACTGGCAACCATTTATAGGGCACTGTATCAGAGGCCTCACAGTGCAGTTGTCCATTAGCCGCTGACACCAACTCCCAATTGTACATCGTCAAGAACTCGCTTATCACCAACTGCAATTCAACGGGGGAGGGGGGGGGGGCACTAGATGCGATTTTGATAACATCAGACAACTGGAACGAATTAGGGCGTTTGTTAGTGCAATCCGAGTTGTTGTGCTTACAACTTGCGTAAATACCGCACGAGAAAATACTGCAACGAACCTTTATCAAGTGTCGGATGAAAGCAGCGCCGACACAGTCACGTTCGCCAGCGCCAAACTCAAACGTCGTCGGCCGATTGGCACTGCTGTTGCAATTGGATTTTTTAGAACAATTTTTACAAGTTTTTGTAAGTTTCAAACAGTGATTATCACAGTGCTTCTAGCTCAAGTTCAAACTCACTTGTTCATCCATCGGCTCAACAAGAACTGATCGGGCTGCTCAAAAACGGCCGGATCGCGCTGTGCGGCGCGACAGACGTAAATCACTGGGCGACCGACCGCGATTTCAAATCCGTCCACAATTGTTTTCTGCAAAAAGAAGCCACCGACAACTCTGACGTAGCATTGTTTTCATTGAGCTCTTTTGCAAACGGCCACCTGTCGCGCCACTCGGCGTCCACCGAAGAACGGCGGCCAGAGGCGGCCAGTCTCACGCAGCACTGCGTCCAGCGCAGCGCCGTCAGCGTCGCGCAGCTGCTCCTCCGACACACCCTGTAAACATGGTTTGCTTCATGCTCAAGGAAACCCTGACAAAAAAACAGAGTTGAATGAAGCACCATAGGCTAACTGACATTCAAATTATTCAGCTGATAAAGTGCTGGTCTAAACACAGTGCATTCGGCTGCTATAAGACAGGAAGGTTGCCCAGCCACACACACGCATGTGCTCGTTTGTGAACGTGCATTCCAACGGCGGACACGGTGTTCACTGAGACCAGCACCACGCGATCCCTTGAAGCCAGTTACAGGCCAGCCGACTGCACACAACAGCATGTGTTCACTTGTGCGAACCTGTTTGGTCCATAGCGGTCGTGCCAACAGCGCAGACGTGATCAGGCTGGCAGCAGCCTTTGGGACGAGCGCAGTGAGCAGCAGCACCGCGTGGTCACGTGCGCCTGTTGGGCACTCGAACGGACAGCGCAACAGCATGCGCCCCACGCACTCTGTGTTGTTGTTGTTGTTGTTGTTGTTGTTCACTGGTTCGCTGCTCGCGTTCTGCTCGTCTGCACCCGTCTGACGTTCGCCAGTGCTCGCTTTGTGCAGCTGTTCATGACGATCGCTCACTATTTCGCTCAGTGCGTCCTGTGAAGCAAAAATGAGTAAAACCGGACCAACGATGCAATGTGAGTTTCCGATCTTGTGGTGTATGGAATGCACAATTCATGGGTTATGTCTTGTCATTACAGCTCTTCCAAAAACGGAATAATGATAAAAAACTGGAAAACACCGGTGAGAGAAAACAGCACAACTGAAAAAATGCGAGGATTGTCAAAGTTTGCGTTTGCGATCCACTTACACGAGCGTCCAACGCTTTTCGATAGCCGGATGATGAGCCACTGAACGGCAACTTCAAGTTCACCGGCACCGAAATGATACCTGAATGTAAGAACGTGCTGATTCAAAATCAAAACTGTTAATTTCAGCAGAGTTCTAAAACACGACGATGCACAGGTTTCCAAAAAACACCAAACCAAACAGAAACAAGCATGCAGTCGAACTGCAAAGTACTGTAGACAATTTGCGCATTCTGGCATGCTGACTGCTGATTGGCTGAAGCAATCAGTGAGTCCTATTGAAAAGCAGTCAATCAGCTGCCAGCCAACGATTGCCAGTTCGAGCGTGCACAGGCGCACCGTGCCAGTGCTGCGTGGCCAAGTGAATGACGTTGTCGAGCATGGCAGCGTCGTGCACCGGATGCAGGTCGAGCACAACACACGCCATCAAACGGGACACCGTCTGTTTCATCATTGTGTACATGCACAGCGCACTGCTGAAATGGCAAGAAAAGAAAATGCATGCGATCACACTGAGTTCCATGAACACTCAAATGGAAACACATAGAAATACGTGGAAAACATGTTGTTGAAAACAGAAATCGCAACAACATATGGAAGACCCACTGACCTGGTGCTCAACTCTTGCAGTATCAAGCGAACGAACCTGAATTCATGTAGTGGTATTTTTCACAGCTCTTAAAATCAATCAAACAAAATCAATCGTCAAAACGGCGTACTTTCGAAGTTGGTCATCAGAACTGCAGAGCTTGCTGCTGCTTTGTCCGCCAAACACCGATTGCAGACACTGCCGTGTGTTTTCGTGGCCAGCTCCTGAAAGTCCAAAAGAAAAAACGGTCGCAATGGCAAAAAAAATCAATCCGTAAAGTCAACCAATTGGAAAGGCCGACCTTCCGCAAACAGGATAACATCAGCGCTGAACAAATGACCGAGATACTCCTTGTAGCCGAAGCTAAAGTCGCCACACTTGTCTGCAATATCATGAGACGATAAGTATTCGTTGTTAGGGTGCAACCAAAAAATTCACCCCCCCCAAAACACCGCACTGATCAGCAAGTCGGTGAGCGCCGCGTGCGATCCCACGAACGTGGTCGTCTTCATCAGGAAACGCGCGTTGAACACGGCACGGGCGTGTTTCGCACGGCGTCGCTCGTAGAAGCCGAGCGCGTCACGCCAGAACTCAACGGACGCATCCATCAAACAGCTGCCCGGCGGAGAACACGTCGGCGATGGCTGAGTGCCGACAAAGCAATCGTAATAGCAAATAACTCGCAATTGTAACACTGCAAAACGTTGCAAACACAAACGGTCGGGCAAAGTTCTAAAAACACAAACTTGTTACTTTCGATTTACCTTCTGTGAACTCATGTTCAGCATTCGAAAGTAAAGTCTGGTGGTAAACAAAAAATCACGCGGCACCGCCGAGATACTGCACAGATGAAGCAACGGTGTACCCGCGCGGGCGGATTTCCCGCTATGAAAATAAATTATTATGACAATTTCTAAACATAAATTAGTATGACAATTTCTAAACAACTGCTTTTTTGTGCCTATTTTTGGCACTGTTAGCTGATCTGTTGTATTGATCAAAAAAAGTAAAACGAAGCAGAAGAATAAAGATGTTTCTTTCGGGACTACGAACCCAAAAAGACAAGAAAAAGGCAACTGGCCATCTGCACAGCACATAACGCATATTTTATTTTGTCGAATAAATCCAACAACAACACCAATAAATGAAGGTTGTTTCAGTGGAATGTTTGGCGATTTGATTTCATTTCAGTAACATATTGCATTCCAGGTGCAAAAATGCATAGTTGCAACAAAAACTTAAACACATGATCTGTTTACACCAATAAAAACAAAATGGAACGGAACGGAATGAACAAATGCACCGGTGTTAGTTGAAAAGACGCATCAAGCAAGACACAACCAGCGTGTGCTGATCACCGACAAGCACTGCTATAAATCGTCATGTGTGCGCGAGTGCTCGGTTGTGGGGAACGCCCAGAAACCCGACGGCAAGCGGCTGACATCGCGCTGCCGTTTGGCGAACGCCGAAAACGACGAGACACAGTTGCCGATGTAGTAGGTGGCACGCGCGAGCACGGCCAGGCTGACGTGTGCGTCCGGGGGATGACGCTCGAACGCTGCCACCTGACAAACACGCCAACTGACATTTCGCATCACATATTGCAATTTGCAGATCGAAAATTCTGGGTGAAATCGAGATCACCATGAGATGTGAACAGGGAATCGTTGTCACCACGGTTTGCTTCTTCTCATAAACCGAAGCCTGACCTTGTAACGTTCGAGTGCTTTGTTCAACTGTGGCAGCATTGAGTCGCGGTCTGCTGATACAAAGACAGACGTTGCGTTGTACTGTTGCACTGCTTGCACAACCTGCACAACACACTCAGCTAGCAGTGAAACTCAATTTGGTAGCTGGTAAACAAATCGAACGTAAGCTGGTTGCTATTATTTTTCTTGTTGAACGTGTCGTAATATGACTTTGCACGCGCAGGGAAGCAAAATGTTTAACGGCTGCGCGGCACTTTGAAATATCAGATTCTTTTCTCACACGAAATATTTTTTATTCACATTCTGACAACGTCCGGGCGCGAATCAGTTTTCAGCGGTGTGGCTTTTCACCGCATCATTCAACGATTCTCAACATTACTCCGATTTTTCGCACAAAAAGACAATACTCTACTGGACGCGCCACCGGCAGCAAGTTAGTTGTTGTCATTGTTTTGTAAGTTTAAAAAGCCCGTTTTTGTGCTTGTTTCACCTGTTTCAGAATGATTGAACTGGACGGATTGCAGAGCTCGGCGGTGAGCTTTCCGTGCTCCATTGCATAGCCCAGGCATTGTGGCGAGGCAAACAAATGTCTGCCTGACGCTGCGGTGCTCTCAACGTGCGTGCACACGCCTGGGCCCTGGAGAAAAGTCAGGAAAATACAGACCATTACAAATGTATTGTGCAGTTTCAGGTATCGTTCAACGATGCGGAATTCTGGAGATGTGGAAATGTGTGAATTGTTGTGCGCTGCGGCGGTACAAAAGTGCAACCGCAACACCTCGACAGGAACACACCCAATCCAAGTCGTTGCGCAGGTGAATGCCGACGAAACGGCCTTCTGGCAGTTTGTGTTTAATAAAGTGGTCAGCGTCGTTGCGCACACGATCCGACCAAACGAGATACTGGTGCAGATGGACGTGTCGCTTTTCGACGGGAAACGAAGCAGGGGCGCCGATAAACGCAAGCACTGGAAACGAAGCGGGTGTGTAGCTGCAATGAATCGACGAAAAAATGTGGCAAACACGAACATACGCAATTCCGGTGTTCGCAAATTCAAATTTCTTGCTCAGAATAAAACTTCAATTGAAATCTGCTTCGGAAAAGTTTGACGTGATCAATAAAACTCCAGCCGCGCGCACCCCACGTTCATACCAACCAACCTTTCCGTCCACTGAAGCCTCACATTTTCGTTACGCACATCGTAACTACCAATTTTCCGACCAAAATACTCAGAGCCGACAAAGTCGATGCCACTGTGCTCCCAGAACGGACCGAACGGGTTGCCGTCCTTTCCATTGCACCCCACGTTTCCCGAATCGCTGTGCCGTGGGCCCCAACAGAACTCTGAAGAAAACGGGTTTGCGTGATTTTTTTATTAAAACTAAATAAAAATGCCTCACGGATTCGTTTCTCTGGCGGCCAAACGGACGGCGCCAATTTCTCCATGAATTCTTCCATTAAAATCACACGATGGTAGGCAAACAGTTTCGTGTGGTCGAAATACGCCGCAAATGAAGTCATTCTCTGCAAGAAAACGAATAAAAACCGTCGCTGCTTGATGGTTGCTTTACGCATGTCGGCATGTGCCCCGGAATGGAACCAGGAAAAGCTTAGCTGACCGCTTTCAACAGGCCACGTACGTACTCCACCCACGGCGGCAGGATCAGTGTTCGATTGAGTGCACGCGCAAACGCAAGCACACCGAGGAAATGGTCCGCTTGGTTGCCGAACCGACCTGCGAGCATTCGGCAACAAATCTCATAGTTGGCATTGCCAACAATTGCGAAAAACGCAAACACCAGTTTTCTCCTTGTCGCAAACATTCACTGACCCATGCAAGGACAATAGACGATATAGCCATTCGGATCCGCTTGCTGCTCATGACCAGCAGCGTTGTTGGCGCCGCCTCGATTAACAGCAAACAGCACGCACAGTGAACAAACGAAAGTCGCTTTCAAGTCGCAATTCATCATGTGCCATAAACGTCATCGCAATCCGCTCAAGTTGTCAACCAATGGACTCGTAAGATTTGATGCATTCCCATCATTTGCAGCTAGATCCATCTTGCTCCCTGTTGATGATCGAAGTTCCACCAATTGAGTCAACCACGTATCGATATCGAACACGAACTCATCCAACAGAATTTTAGTCAGATCAACTGAGGCGAGTCGATTCACAATTGTTCATGACTTGCACAAAAGAAACGGGCAGCCCCTTTACGCCATGGCATTGCTTCATTGAAACTATCACATCAGATGCAAAACGGGCGGCCGGATAGAGCGGCGCGGCTTGAACACGACAAGAATAATGTAATCTTATTATGCATCATTCATTCTCGTGGCCAGAAACGCAATTGCAATAAGACGCAGCAACCAACTGCCGCACGAGTCGACAAAAACCGCAAGCAGCAGACAATGTTTATGGAGGCCATCGCAAAATGATATTACCATGACACAAGTTTCGGTGCTGCATTTTAAAAAGAGGGGGAGCTGCCACAAGGAGGCAAAGACAATATCAAGACTGATTGCTCTTGCCAAAAAAATGTGCAGAAAGAGTATACAAGATGATGTGAGAATAAAAATGCTTTCTTGGCAATGGAACACCACAAAAAAAACAAAAACAAGATAAGACCGCAGTCATGTCGGTTCAAATGTAACCAGTAACAAAAGTTTTGATTTTTCGTCTCGAATAAAACGCAAAAGGCTGACCAGCAGACTTTTATTCAACTTGTTGACAAAACGTTCGATCGAAAAATGCAATAAAATCGAACAAACAAGAGACGCACCACACCACATTCAAATCTCTCACTTGATTTGGATTTGTATCAAAAGATGTTGTGGTTTCTTCTGAAAAGTGTACAATACTGAAACAAACAAGGAAGACAATTGGCGTAGAAGACGGGCATAGTAAAGCGGAAATCAATGAAGATTCAAAGAACAAAAAATCACAGAGCACATGGCCGAGCGCACTGAACGCATATCAAACCATTTCCACGTCAACACAGACACTTCTGGTGACACGGGATTGAACAGCAGAAGACAAAACAGAGGAAAAGTAGACGCAAAGAAACTAAAGCGCAAAGAACAGCACAACCAGGAATGTGAGAACACCAGAGAGCACGAGTATCGCAGTGCATTGTCGTTTGTCTGCAACAAAGGTAGCTCAATCAAACATTATAACACATCACGTAGTTTTTGGGCAAATTTTTACAGATGAACAAACAAACTCACCATCGGATAAATGCATCACCTTGGCGATTTTTTTCATGACATTGTCCATTTTAGACTCGGTTCTGTCCATGTCACGGCCGAGATCGTCAAGCATTCTGTGGATTTTAAAACAAAATTCAAAGCATACACAAACGAACGCGAGAACACCACGTCGATCCAGCTCTGCTTTTGTCCCCCCTCACTCACACAGCCTGTTCTTCCAGCTCTCCCCCAATTCGTTCGCCCATGTCACGCAGCACGTGCACGCTGCTACCAATACGCTCAAGATCGTGGTCTTGCTCGCGCATGATTGTCTGGTGGTGTTGAAGTTTAGTTTCAATCGCGTTTCATGAATCATGAGTGTGCTCACACAAATCACACAGAGTGACGCATAAGTAGTGTACCACCTTTTGACAGCTCATATCTCGCCAGCCAATAAATCGATTTGAATAAAATTTTCAGGAGATGTTGTTCCTAAAAGAATAATTTGCAGATTTGCACAATTTCAGCACAATCCGACCAAAGGGGCTGTGTAACAAGGCCGAAAGCCAAAAAACTAAATTCCTAGTATTAGCCTGTCGATCGCACATGAAACATCACGTTGCATACAACTTTTGTTTCTTGTGCGAAGTAGCGAGCGATGAGCTAATAGTTTTTTTGTGGTGTGATGTGAC
>JASANC010003923.1:0-15421 GCA_030248135.1 Theristus sp. LFF4_11
CTTCTACTCTACAATCTAGCAAATACTGATGATCGATGATGACTCGGCTTCCTGAATCCTACCTGTTCTTTGACGTTCTCCCAGCGCAGTTTAGCTTCAACATACTCAGACAACACGCAGCCGCTATCGGGTTCTGTTGGTTTCATGGGCGTCCAGTGTGCTGCTTGAATTGTCGGCTTTGATTCAGCGACGATGACGGGCTTCTGCAGATATTCCACTGCGATGTTGAAACCTGACTGTTGGTTGTTGTCGTCGTTTTTGCAGTCGTACTGCTGTTGTTGCATTTCTCCTCTGCCGTGCACATCATCGCCGTATCTGAGCAGTAAAAACATTTTATCCTGATTTTCAACCTATTGCAGCAGCCTTCAAAACATACCCTTCCACTGCACCCGAAGCTTGTCCCGATTGCAACGTTGACTCCAAGTATTCGGACATCACTAGAACTGCTGACCCTGACGATCTGAAATTACAAGTAGTGATATTTTGAAACTAATGATCAGCACTGAAGACGTACAGCGCTCCAAAGTATTCCTCAGTAACCTTTGCGGGAAAGACGAAATCCAACCGTCATTGCGGAGGCCATCATTTAGCAAGTCACCACTGTCAACACTGTTGCTATTGTTGAAACTGCTGTACTTGTTGACGTGTCCAGCGTTGACGTCTCCGCGGCTGTTCATCGGGTCCATCGGTATTGTTTGCTGCAGTGGTTTCTTGAGCTCACGTCCGCACGTGCTGCGCGCAAATAAAATAAAAATCAGTTTTTATCGGAAGACTTATCCGAGGACATTTGCCCTTTTTAATCACCTGCAACAGCAACTGTGCCCATCGACCGTCACAGTGCTGTTGTTCTGTCGCAGTTTCTGGTAGTTTTGTTGCGGCACGTTCTCGTGCACTGCATGTGCACGATTTGCACCGATCGACTGTGGCATGCGTGGGAGATACTGTGAACGTAAACATAAAAAAATCAACAAGTTACAGAAATTAAACAAGACCGTTAAAACGGACGCCAACATTTAACACTTTTAAACCTTTCATTTTATAGTAGCCGGATTACACGAAGGTAATTTTAGTGATGCTGTGTTTATTACAATTACTGCGAGTACAGGTCACCACTCAGGTATAGTAATCAGTCATACAATGAGATTGGTTTGAAAGATACTATGCCTCTTAGCACAGGATTAGAGTTAGGGAAAATTGGAATATTTTTTTAAATTAATATTTAAAAGTACGAGCAATAAGAACTACGGATTGGCATACATTCTTTTTGTATTTGTAGTCCACACGTAACTCTGGGGAAAAGCATAATGTCATTTTCTGTGGAAAGTGTCTTAAACGCATTTTTAAATGAAAGTACAATTTTGATGTCCAAAACTCGTTTTTTTAGTTAATTAAAAAAATTAATTAAAAAACCCCGTCCCCTATATTTTAAAGACTTTGTTTTAAAAAAGTTTATAATTTTTTTGAACCCTAGCCAGGGTTCTACTGTGCTAAAATTCTGATTTGTATTTGTTTATAAATCTTAGAAGTGATTTTTCTGATTTTTGACCAGATTCTGCGCTTGCCTTGCAGTGACTCGTTGTAGGTTTCAAATCCTGCTGAAGCTAATCCTTCCTATTTCTAAGCCTTGACAAATTTTTGTTAAATTTGAATCGAAAGTTCATTTTTGACCAAAGCTTCACATTTATTAAATTGATATTTCTAACTTCGGCACAGAACTATTTTTTTAATAGAGTTCGAATTTTTTTTAAAATTTAGAAAAATCTTTTTTTTTCATTTTGGATTTTTTAATTAATTAAAAAAACGATTTTTGGCTATCAATCAAAATGGTTGTACTTTTATTTGATTGAAAATGCGTTTAACACACTTTCCACAAAAAGTGACATTATGCTTTTTTGCCCAGAGTTTCGTGTGGCTGTGAACTTTGTTTTGGCAGAATTTTTTTTGACAATTTCTACTTTAGGTCAAAGCAGTAGCGAAAGCGGGACCTCGGGTGAGGGGGGGTGTTTGCCTAATTTTAGAGGGGGGGTCAGGTGCCTTCTCGGTCAGTACCGTGGGCGAGGGGGGTGGGGGGGGGTACACCCCCCCAGAGCACCAGAGACCGTCGGGCGTCGGGTGGGGGGGGGTGGGGGGGCACCGTGCCACCCCCCCTAAAACCGGGCACCCCCCCCTTCGGACCCCCCCCCCTCGAAAATTTGGCCGACACCCCCCCCCCACACCCCCCATGAAATTTTGTCTGGCGGAGACCCCCCCCCCCAAAATTTTCCGTACACCCTAAAAATTTTTTCGAAAATCATGATTTTTTGTCTATAGATCCATAATATAAGCTGAATATATGATAACTTGACCATCTTCATTGTAATTTCAACGATTTTGCAGCAAAATTTAGCGTTTTTACTTTAAAATTTAAGCGAAAAAATTATCATGGGGGTGGGGGGGGGGGTGGACCCCCCCCCAAGAAAATTTTGAAAAAATGCACCCCCCTATGGGATGGGGCCCCCTTCGGGGGGGGTCCCACGTTACCGATAGGTTGGACCCCCCTCACTTTTTGGTCGGCCGGCACCCCCCCCCCCCCCCCCACGGGCACCATACCCCCCGCTTCGAAAATTGTTTTTGGGCCCACGGTACCAGTTGTTCCAGAGCCGAGGGGTTGGGGGGGGGGGGCGATATAGATAGCTGGAGCAAATTTTCTAGATAGATAGTTAGCTGGAAAATTTTGGGGGGGGGGCCGCGGGGGGGGGGGCATGTGACTTTGGGGGGGGATTCGGTCAAAATTTTAAATTTTGATAGATAGCTAAAACAATAAAAAGCTATAAAAACAGCAAAATAATGCTAAAAATACACTAAAATCAAGTATAAACGCGTATTTTTACCTAAAATTAGCGAAATTTTCAAGAATTACGAGCAAAAATGGTCAATTTTGCTCAAAAATTGACTCATTTTATGTCTCGAAGACAAAAATTTTCAGATAGATAGCTGGCTGAGAAATTTTATAGATAGATAATAGCTGAGCCGAAAAAAACCTGTCTGATAGAGATAGATTCAAAAATTTTTTGGGGGCGGCCCCCCCCCCCCCACCCCCCCCCCCGGGCCCTAGAACAACCATGCACAGTACTGTTCTCGGTGAAGAGTGAGGAGGGGAGCACGGGCAGCAAATTTTCTTGAGGGGGGGGTGCACTGGCAGAAAAATACGAGCGCGGGGGGGCGGGATCCGCACGAGTAATACCAAAATTTTTTGCCATAGAAAAATACACAAAATTCTTGTAAAACCCCGATTTTTAGCGAAATGGGGGGCATTCGGGGGGGCCGGGTCGTCCCGGGTGCAGGGGGGGGGGGTCGACTTGGTTTCCCGAGCGAGACCGAAAAAATTCTAGGGGGGGTCGGACCAAAATTTTTTCTTGACGATGACATTGTCTGGGCAAAAATGGCTAGTAGGGGTCGATTTGGTTGGGGGGGGGGGTGGCATAGTTGTTCGAGGGGGGGGGCCGGCCCCCCCCAAAAAATTTTTGAATCTATCTCTATCAGACAGGTTTTTTCGGCTCAGCTATTATCTATCTAAAAAAATTTTCAGCCAGCTGTCTATCTGAAAACTTTTGTCTCCGAAGACATAAAATGAGTCAATTTTTGACCAAAATTGACCATTTTTGCTCGTGATTCTTGAAAATTTCGCTAATTTTAGGTAAAATACGCGTTTATACTTGATTTTTAGTGTATTTTTAGCATTATTTTGCTGTTTTTATAGCTTTTTAGCGTTTTAGCTATCTATCTATCAAATTTCAAAATTTTGACCGCCCCCCCCCCCAAAGTCACATGGCCCCCCCCGCGGCCCCCCCAAAATTTTCCAGCTATCTATCTATCTGGAAAATTTGCTCCAGCTATCTATATCGGCCCCCCCTAACCCCTCGGCTCTGGAACAACTATGGGGGGGTCGGACCAAAAGTTGTTGAATAAAAGTGCTAGAAACCACAGCATCCAGTCAAGGCCTCTCTCTAGTCTCTAGTCATACATTTTGCTTTGATTTTCGTTCGGGTCGGGACATCTGAAAGCTACACGAACGAGACACGCTGCACGGGTGAGACTTGATATTGAAGTACAGTATTGAAAACATTGACGTGCAAAGTGGTAAATGTATAACAAAGTGGTACGTATACAAAAAAACATACAATATATATTGAGATACAAACATGCATATAATATAGATACCTACAAATGAGAGAAATATAGAGATATACAAGAGAAAATGTCTCCATCGAAAGTCAAAATCAAAGGGGGGGTGGTCAAACGGTCAGAATTTGGTAGGGGGGGGGGGGGGGGTTTGGAAGGTCGAAATCGGGGGGGGGGGGGGGAAGGGCCCCCCCCAATGGAGGGGGGGGGGGGGTTTTTTGGCCAAAATTTGGGGGGGGGGGGTTGCCCGGGGTGAATATTAAAAAAACCATGGTGTATAAAAACACCATGAGATAACAAAACCATGTGTATATTTTAACCACCAAAATCCTGGAAACTGAAAAGCTAAATAAACCATGGTGTAAAAAAACACCATGGTTTTTTAAATAGCTGTATTCGACGTTTAAAGGCTGCCAGCAGTGAGATTTAGCACTAAAATAAAAAACGGCATTGATTTATGATCGTCAACTCCAGAAAAGCGAATGACACTTCCTTTTTTGTTTTTTTAAGAGCTGTGTATATGGGCGTCGAAGAGCTGGTTAACTGTTTTTTTCTGCACCTGGTTTGGATGAAAAGTCAGAAAGCCGGCGACGGAGAGTGGCTTCCATTAGTTCCATCCATTTTCACGTGGAGAAATCGGTTGAGCGCAGCGCCGGCGGAGTCGCGTGTTCAAAATTTTTTTTGCTGTTGATGCTGCGTGTGGAAATAAACGCTGAACATTGAACATTTTTTAGAAAATAACTGAGCCGAAAAACTTTCTCAGATAGAGATATATTCGAAAAAAATTGCGCCCCCCCCCAGCCCCCTCCCCCTGGAACAACTATGTCGCCTAGATCACGATTTCCTCGGCCGATTTCGACGATCGATAGCTCAATCAACTCAGCAGAGCATCCGGAACACGCTGATGTGTCGTTTGTGGTAAGTTTTTGTTTCATTGAACATTGGTTGATGTGCAATAAAAATTTAGTGAAAAAACAAAAAACACCAATTTATTGTGATTTGTCAGTTTTTTGATTTTTAGAAAACCGCCGAAACAAACCACAAACAACATATCACCGTGTTCCCGATGCTTTGCTGAGTTGATTGAGCTATCGATCGTCGAAATCGGTCGAGCACAGCGCCGGCAGAGTCCCGTGACAGGTTGGCGCACAAGACACATGACGTAAAACGCACGTATTGCCAACACATAACGTCGCCCAGATCACGATTTCTTCGGCCGATTTCGACGATCGACGGCTCAATCAACTCAGCAGAGCATCCGGAACACGGTGATGTGTCGTTTGTGGTTAGTTTTTGTTTTATTCAACATTGCTTCGTGTGCAATAAAAAATTTACGAAAAAACACACAACACCAATTTATTGTGTTTTCTGAAAGTCGAAAAAATCACACACCACCATAAATTGGTGTTGTGTGTTTTTTCATAAATTTTTTATTGCACACGAACCATTGTTGAATGAAACAAAAACTAACCATAAACGTCACATCACCGTGTTCCGGATGCCCTGCTGAGTTGATTGAGCCGTCGATCGTCGACATCGGCCGAGGAAATCGTGATCTGGGGACCTGACCAATTCAACGATGACAACCACACTCATTTGTGGTCATTTCAAGTTGTTTTCATCAAATCTGATTCAATTTTCGCCCACATAAGTCGTTTCCATGTGATTTTCAGTAGAATTAATAATTGTGGTGTTTTTATGTGCATGGTGTTTTTAGCATTTCCCATTTTGAAAAATACCATGGTGTTTTTATACACATGGTTTTTATATCGCATGGTGTTTTTTTACACCATGGTGTTTTTTTACGCACCCGTTGCCCGGGTGGGGGGGTGTCGACTTGGTTGGGGGGGGGGGTACCCCCGGGTGCGTAAAAAAACACCATGGTGTAAAAAAACACCATGCGATATAAAAACCATGTGTATAAAAACACCATGGTATTTTTCAAAATGGGAAATGCTAAAAACACCATGCACATAAAAACACCACAATTATTAATTCTACTGAAAATCACATGGAAACGACTTATGTGGGCGAAAATTGAATCAGATTTGATGAAAACAACTTGAAATGACCACAAATGAGTGTGGTTGTCATCGTTGAATTGGTCAGGTCCCCCAGATCACGATTTCCTCGGCCGATTTCGACGATCGACGGCTCAATCAACTCAGCAGGGCATCCGGAACACGGTGATGTGACGTTTATGGTTAGTTTTTGTTTCATTCAACAATGGTTCGTGTGCAATAAAAAATTTATGAAAAAACACACAACACCAATTTATGGTGGTGTGTGATTTTTTCGACTTTCAGAAAACACAATAAATTGGTGTTGTGTGTTTTTTCGTAAATTTTTTATTGCACACGAAGCAATGTTGAATAAAACAAAAACTAACCACAAACGACACATCACCGTGTTCCGGATGCCCTGCTGAGTTGATTGAGCCGTCGATCGTCGAAATCGGCCGAGGAAATCGTGATCTGGGCGACGTTATGTGTTGGCAATACGTGCGTTTTACGTCATGTGTCTTGTGCGCCGACCTGTCACGCGACTCTGCCGGCGCTGTGCTCGACCGATTTCGACGATCGATGGCTCAATCAACTCAGCAAAACATCGGGAACACGGTGATATGTTGTTTGTGGTTTGTTTCGGCGGTTTTCTAAAAATCAAAAAACTGACAAATCACAATAAATTGGTGTTTTTTGTTTTTTCACAAAATTTTTATTGCACATCAACCAATGTTCAATGAAACAAAAACTTACCACAAACGACACATCAGCGTGTTCCGGATGCTCTGCTGAGTTGATTGAGCTATCGATCGTCGAAATCGGCCGAGGAAATCGTGATCTAGGCGACATAGTTGTTCCAGGGGGAGGGGGCTGGGGGGGGGCGCAATTTTTTTCGAATATATCTCTATCTGAGAAAGTTTTTCGGCTCAGTTATTTTCTAAAAAATGTTCAATGTTCAGCGTTTATTTCCACACGCAGCATCAACAGCAAAAAAAATTTTGAACACGCGACTCCGCCGGCGCTGCGCTCAACCGATTTCTCCACGTGAAAATGGATGGAACTAATGGAAGCCACTCTCCGTCGCCGGCTTTCTGACTTTTCATCCAAACCAGGTGCAGAAAAAAACAGTTAACCAGCTCTTCGACGCCCATATACACAGCTCTTAAAAAAACAAAAAAGGAAGTGTCATTCGCTTTTCTGGAGTTGACGATCATAAATCAATGCCGTTTTTTATTTTAGTGCTAAATCTCACTGCTGGCAGCCTTTAAACGTCGAATACAGCTATTTAAAAAACCATGGTGTTTTTTTACACCATGGTTTATTTAGCTTTTCAGTTTCCAGGATTTTGGTGGTTAAAATATACACATGGTTTTGTTATCTCATGGTGTTTTTATACACCATGGTTTTTTTAATATTCACCGGTACCCCCCCACCCCCCCCATCTCGACCCCTGTGTAAAACACAGAATATTTTGTGCAAACAAGCTGCTTGTTTGGTCAGAAACAACAAAATCTATGCAGGGACAGACACAAACGTCAAGAAAAATGCAAAAATTACGGTATTTTTGGAAAAAATTGAGATGAGATTGCTTTGCCTACATTACTAAACCAAAGCCAAGTTTACAGTCTGTTTTGTTGTTTAGTTCGGTTTCAATGAAGTCGTTGTAGGTTCCTAATCCTAAGCCCAATCCTAATCCTAATGAAGTCGTTGTAGGTTCCTAATCCTAAACCTAATCCTAATCCTAAGTGAAGCCTTTTTAACAAAGTGAAAGTGCCTTGATTGACAGCTTTGTTGAAGGGGTGAAACATTGGGATCAGGGATCAGCTCCAGCTCCGGTTTAGCTTTGTAGTTTTACGGATGAGATTGACCACCGTGAGGGGGGTGTGCGACTGCGATCCCGTGTTTTCTCGCGGAGGAGGGTGGGGGGAGTTTAGTACCCGTGTCGAGGTAAAGGGGGGGGGGGTGGGGGGGTATCTGCCCGGGCGCGGGGGGGGTTTTTGGGGGGGGGGGGTGGACACTAGGGTTGTTAAAAAAAACAAAAATCGTCATTTTTGTTTTTTTTTAAAGAAAGATGCACCCAGAGACGAGAGCTACGAAAACCGTTTTAATGGTCAAAACCAGTCCATAGAGAATAAGACTTACAATATATAGAACACATCAGATAATTAACAATAATGATCACACACAGTAATTAGGTTGTAAACTTGCTTTCTTGCTTCTCCCTGCAAAACTTTGGTATAAAATCACTCTCATCAACTCTGGTAGCACATGCCATCTCACGTCACAGCTCACTGCTGCTGCATTGCCTCATGTCCGTTCTCGCGGCTTGACTGAACAGAGCCGCCATAGCGCTCATCCGTCGACTGCCCCGAAACGGTCGCTTCAGCCGTTGTCTTATTCCCATGACCAGCCGCTTGCTCCTTGGCATCTCGTTTCTGTTGCATGAAAGATTCACGCGCGTTCTTTCCCGGACGATTCCTGTTCCAGTGAAAGCGCTTGAAGTTCGCCTGTCGTTCCCGGCCGTGCTGCTCACGCTGATGGTCTCGATTTTCTAGCTTTTCCTGTTGCTTGACATTGACCGCCATCAGCAGTTCGGCGGTTTTGCTGAGGGATGCCACAGCAGTGGTGAGCTGGCCTCGCTGACGCCGCTGATAGAACTCTTGCTTGGAGTCTTTGTCTCTGTTTTGGTACGGATGAAATCGGCTCATGATGACTGCTTCGGACGGGGTAGTAGCAGAACAATGACAGACGGGAAACACACTACTGGCGACTGAACTATCCTTGCTGCCGTTCTCTTGCTTTTGTGTCCATTCCATCAATTCAGTCGTGACTGTACCATTTCCTGATTGGCTTCCTTCCCTCTGCCACATATTCAAACTTCTTATTTTCCGCTCGTCTTCATGTCGTGTCACATCTGTAAGCGGTCGTTTTATGATTTTGCCATCTTCTAATTGAAGCTCGACCGACTTTGGCGGAATGATGCGATGAATTTTGCCAAACAAAGGGTGTGTCGCTTGCAACTTATTCTTTTTGCCCTGCTTGGCTGCATCATCCCTAATCCACACAGCTTCACCGACTTGAAATTGGTTATCGTTTTTGTTAAACCACGTCTGCCCCTTTGCTTTTTCCTGAGTTCTAATCGTCTCTTGGTTGACTGCGTCATAGAACTCGTGTAGCTTCGGCCGATTTTCGAATTCGGTCGAAGCGGTGCTGTATCTAGTGCCCATGTGAACTTCGAACGGAGTGACATTGAGCGTTTTATGCACTGTCTGATTGTACGCGGCCACCGCATTCGGCAGTAGCTGCACCCACTGATCAGGTGGACGATTGCTATCGATCAGTTGACGACTCAATGTCGTTTGCAGGGTACGAATCGCGCGTTCGACAAGCCCATTTGATGTGTGTGACTTCGGAGTAGTTCGATGGTGGACAATTTTGTAATTCGCCAACAACTCTGTAACTTTCTTTGCGGTGAACGCTGTGCCATTGTCGGATACTATTTCTTCCGGCACCCCGTACTTTCGAATCAATTGCAACACAAATCCATACACCTGGTTGGCCGTTGTTTTCATGCAAGCTTTTGCTTCCACCCAACGTGACATTGCATCGATTGCAACTAGACAATGTTTAGTTTTCCCTGTTTGACTAAACAAAGAAAAATCTAAATGCCAACGTTTCCTCGGTTGATCTGGTGGTGGTCGAGGTGACAAAGCGTATTTCACGAGTTTCTCCGGGCGTTGTTGACACGCTTTGCATTGTTCACAAAAATCGCGAATGTGCTGTTTCATATTCGGCCAGACGTACAGTGGTCGAATTCTCTGGAACACTTTCAACCACGATGCGTGTGTACCTGCTGTACCCGCATGATGTCGCTCAATAATTTCGTACCTCCGCTTCCGATCAGCAACTTCCAGTGGCTGCACTGTATTTTCTTTTGTGCTCATCGTGATCGGAACTTTTGCAAAAATCCTGTTCAACCGTTTGTGCCTTTCTGGATTTTCAGCGTCCGTAACAGGTGCTCGCGACAAGGCATCAGCCACTAGATTCTGTTTGCCGGGCTTGTACTGCAGTGTCACTTGATACTGCTGCAAAATCAATGTCCAGCGGTGCAGTTTCGCCGACGGCAATTTTTTCGTGAATAAATCGGATAGTGGTCTGTGATCCGTGTACACAGTCACCGGTGCTCCGTAGATGTACGCGTGGAACTTTTTAAGTGCAAATACAATTGCGACCGCTTCGAGCTCGGTCACTGCATATTTCCTCTCAGCAGACGACGTCGACCGACTGACACAAGCAATCG
Organism: Theristus sp. LFF4_11; assembly: GCA_030248135.1. NCBI lineage: Eukaryota > Metazoa > Nematoda > Chromadorea > Monhysterida > Xyalidae > Theristus > Theristus sp. LFF4_11. The sequence goes on from JASANC010003923.1 coordinate 10,465, forward strand.
GCAATCGATCTCCGTCCGGTTGTTCTTGCTCAAGCATAGCTCCGAGACCATCCAACGAAGCGTCTGTCGAAATAAAACACGGTTGAAACGGAATCGGCATGGTCACCTCCATCGGTGCAGCCAGCGTTTCCTTGATTTGTGCAAACTGTTCTCTGGTTGTGTCTGTCCAGGGTACTTTGTCGCTCTGGTTTTTTGTCAGACACAACAATCTCTGCAGTGGCGCTAACGTCTTTGACAGGTTGCGTAGGAAACGAGTGCCCACATAGTTGGTCAATCCCAAAAATCCCTGCAATTTTTCACGTGTTTCTGGCAACGGGTACTCTCGCACAGCTTGCACTTTCTTAGGATTGGGGCGGACCCTGTTGCACGAAATGACGTATCCCAGATACTCAATTTGCTGCTGAAAAAAAGAACATTTTGTTGGGTTGAGCCGCAAACCCGCCGCAAACATGGCGTCAATCACCAAACCGACATCAACCAAATGCTGTTCAACAGTTTTGCTGTACACCAAAACGTCGTCTAAGTACACTCTGCATCGAACACCAATGTGCTCCCTTAATTTGTCGTTCATGAACCTTTGAAACGTTGCAGGTGCTCCGGTCAAACCGAAAGGCATTCTCAACCACTCGAACAGCTTCCAAGCACCACCATGATAGGCCAAAAATGCTGTCTTTTCGACGTCTTTTTCGTCCATCGGAATGTTATAATAGCCACATTTGACGTCCAACGAAGTGTAATAACATGCATCTCGCAAAGAGTCAATCATATCATCGATGCGCGGCAACGGATACGCATCTGTGCGCGTAATACTGTTCAACTTCCGGAAATCAACGCAGAATCTCCACGATCCCTCTTTTTTGCGCACCAACACGATAGCTGAAGCATACGGAGAATTCGATTCCCGAATGAAACGATTCTCGAGCAGTTCTCCGCACATGTCCTCAACCATTTTTCGCAGATTCATCTCGATTCTCCGAGGCCTTTCATGAAACGGTGGATGATTGCCCGTGTCAATACTGTGCTTCACTGTCGCTTTACCAACATTGTCAATATTTTGACGTTGGCCGGGCACATACGTTGTGCTAAATGCTTCCGATTTCGACCTGAGCAGGTCCTCAATGACACTTTTCTGCTCCTTCGTGTCCACACCAATTTTCAATTGACTCACGAAATTGTCCTTGCCAGCTTCTGTGGCTTTTTCAGCGCTCTCCGTCTCACTGATGGACAGAACATCCATCCACTGTGAATCATCGTCGTTCTCGTCAATACCGACATCACACTGAAACTTGGTATTGGAGTCTTTATCCATGAACATGAAGCGGACCGTCTGATCGTCCGTGTTCACTGGACAACACTCACGGATTCGTTTAACAATCGAGTGTTTGGTCACTGCGTTTTTGTTTTTCATCAGTCTCAACGGCTTGCCACTGCCGGTGATCACCTGTACTGCAATCTGACGCAGCTTGTTCCGACCGATGATCATGTCGACGTCGTCGTCGATGTCCGGAGACACTAGAAACTCACAATTCTCCACTGTTGTTCCGTCAACAGACAAGGTCGCTGTTGTCGTGCCATGCACTCGCAGTGGAGTTCCGTTGACCGCTTGCAATGCTTTGTGGTTGTTTGGCTCAATTTTCAGTCCTTGTCGCGTTGCAAACAATGCTGACAAGACCATTTCATCCGAACCAGTGTCCACACAGTAGTAGTTGACCTCTCGCCCGTTCAGCGTGGGCGTTTCGTACTGATTACGGTCATCCATCTGCTGCTCACAGTCACCTTTCACGAGACCGACTTTCTTTGGCGCCTCGATTGCTTTCGGTTTTTGACTGTCTTGCAGCTGTCTCTGTGCGTAGTTCTGCTGTCCGAACTGATTGTTCTGTTGTTGATACGCATATGTCTGATTGTTGCAATAATCATATGGCTGACCGAATCGACTGTTGTAATTATGATTCGGATGCTTGTCGTGGCGTTTCTGATTGTAACGCTGTTTGTTCTGGCGGTAGAATTTAGATTCGTGTTGGTTATCAGAACGATAATTAGTCTCACGGTTGTCTTTGCGACTAAACTGTCGGGTCACACGACCCTTGTCACCCTGTCTTTCTCCGTCACGCTTTTCGCCGTCACGGCTGTTCTTCTTCTTTTTGAAATTCTCGCAGTCTTCGATTCCCTGAATTTTATCCACAATCTCTTTGAAACCGAATCCTTTGAACTTGAGATCCTCTGTTTTACTCGACAACAGCGGATCGAGTAATCCTTGGCCGAATTTGTTGGTCAACGTCATTTCGATGTACGGCAGGTATGCACCGTCCGTGCCACGATAATCGTGACCTGTGGCCAACAACAAACGCTCCAAGCGTAAGCCAAACGCGCGCACAGATTCTCCTTTCTGTCGCGTTGTGGTGTCCAGATCGTGCACCGACGTTATTGCCTCATTTCGCGGCCCGTAGATAGTCTCGAGATATGTGATCGACGCATTCAAATTTTCTCGCATTTCCTGCGGCTGTTGATCAAATGCAAACAATGCGTCGTCGGACAGACACATACGAATGTGCTCGACCGCGATTTTTGGCGGTGGGTCCCACAGCTCCAGTCTGGTTTGCAGACTGCTGAGCCAGGTGCGGAATTTGTGATTTTTGGCTGGGTCGAATTTTTGCCATTTTTCGGACAACAACATCATGTACGCTTTGTTGCTCTCACTGACACTGTCACTGCACACCTGTTTGCTGTTGTCATCATGGCCATCACCCACACTTGTCTGACTTTTCTGATTCAGCATTTTGCTGAACAACATGCTCATGAACTCGTTCTGTTTTTGCATTTGTTGTTGTTGTTGCATGACCAAATGAATCAATTGCTCTGAGACTCCCGTCTCCGTTTTCATGCCGTTATCGTGCCTGGGACTTAACCCACTGGCCTTCATTTTATCGTGCCTGGGACTTAACCCACTGGCCTCGTCATTTGCCTTGGGAATTAACCCAGTAGGCTCACCAATCAGATTTTCGGTCCTGGGAATCAACCCAGTGGACTCGTTTGCCTTGGGAATGAACCCAGTAGGCTCGTCAATCAGCTTTTTGGTCCTGGGAATTAACCCAGTGGACTCATTTCTTGCCTTGGGAATTAACCCAGTAGGCACATGCTCATCGCTACGAATATGCGCAAGTTTTTGACCCAACTGAAACGTAGTGATTGAATCAGTGTCACTTACGTCTGAAGCATCGTCTGGCACGCTTGGGTCGCACTTATCAGACGCTTCGTGTGGCCTTTGAGTCTGTGCGCGTTGTGGCACTTGTGCCGAGCCGAGCATGCTGATCGCCGTTGGCACTGTCGTATCACTGCTGTGCGAGACGCTCGATTGTGCCTGTGTCATACTGTTCAAGTCAGAATTTTCAGGATCATGCATGTGTCCCCAAGTCAGAAACTGTTTGTACTTGAAGACTTCGCCCACAAATCCTCTGACCCTATCAACCAACTCGTCAATGGGTGTAACCAAAGAAGGTGCAATGTTTCGCTTGACTTTGTACTGCAAGGTCCGACTTAGCTTTTTTTTCTCCTGCAGCGTCCTGCAAATTCGGTTGAGTCCTGCCCGATCCTGCTGGTCCTCATAGCGGTCAATGAGACAATCCAGGTCTCTGCGGGTCATGTGTACCGTATCGGCGTCGGACGTGTTCAGCGAGTCAGGGCTGGGATCACGGCTGACGACTGAACTCTCGCTGTCAAAGTGTCGCGACATGTTGCTGATCGTGCTGATGTGCTCGTTGCACTGTTGCACACTGTGGTTTTCCTTCTTTATAGATGATGACTGTACGAGCCAAACGTTGGGCGCCAGAAAGATGCACCCAGAGACGAGAGCTACGAAAACCGTTTTAATGGTCAAAACCAGTCCATAGAGAATAAGACTTACAATATATAGAACACATCAGATAATTAACAATAATGATCACACACAGTAATTAGGTTGTAAACTTGCTTTCTTGCTTTAAAAAAAAAAAATTTTTTTTAAAAAAAAAATTTAAAAAAAAAAATGTTGTGTAAAAAATAGGGGGAAGGACGAAAAACAAATGATATGCAGGGCTCCCGGGGGAGGCCGGAATTGGGGGAATTTGTGTAGTTTGGTTTGGGTTACCCCTTTTCCAAACCGTCACCATGCCTCTTCTTGTGTTTTGACCTCCAAAACGTCACTAATTGTCCCCAGCTAAGCTAATGCTAAAGTGAAGACAAACATACCGCCTTGAAATTCGATCAATTCTTCTGATGGTGTCGCGACGACACGACACGAAGCAGCAACCAGACAACGTAGCGCTTGCAAACGGTGCAGCGAGCACAATCGGACGCTCTGCGAGGCTAATCGTCACCTTATCTGCATCGGAAATGGTAGGCTAAGCTTTGGGACGCTCAAAAACTTCATCGCAGATGTTGTCGAAGCCTAAAATCAGTCGGTAAAACGGCCCAAAATCGACTGCTAAAGGTTTTACGAGGTATAATCAAGGAATATTTTTGTTGAACTTTCGAAAAATTGTGCCAAAATTGAGGTTTTCAGAGCATATTAGAGGAAAATTTTTTGAATTTTTTTTTTTTAAAAATCGGCATTTTTGTTTTTTTTTAATCACTTTTTTTTTTTTAAAAAAATTTTCATTTTTGTTTAACAACCCTAGGTGGACCCCCCCCCACCCCCCGCACTTTCGCTACTGGGTCAAAGATCGACGAGCAAAGTCCAGATACCGATAGAAGCTTCTGCAATTGGTTTCATCAGTGGTCAGTTTTATAAAAGTTAGTAGTGTCTGAAAAGTGAGGAGTTTTATTCGGTCAATTTTGGTCAAAAATTGATTTATTTCATGTCTTCGAAGAGAAATTTTTTTAGATAGATAGCTGGCTGAGAATTTTTTTAGATAAATAATAGGTGAGCCGAAAAAACCTGTCTGATAGAGATAGATTCGAAAAATTTTGGGGGGGGGCGGCC
>JASANC010003924.1:0-23273 GCA_030248135.1 Theristus sp. LFF4_11
AATTTTCAGATGAAATAGATAATTGGCAAGCGTGAAGCAAGTGATTATATAAAGTGGAAAGTCGAGGATAAGAGCTACCGCATTGTTTGCAATTGCGCATCATTTGGTTACATCCGTTCAAGAAACTGCCCGGTTTTCAAACGATGACTTTAGCCATTAGCAGCGTCAGCACAGCGTGCCAACCGCTTGATCACTTTTCGTTTCAGTTTTCTCAGCTGTTTGTCAGCATGCTTATCAAGTGAGTCAATGTGAAACCTCTGATACCAATTGTCCGTTGGTGACGACAGTCTGCACCGCCAAAGCTCCGTCAACACTGGCAACGTGGTGGCGTCATGTTCAGCCGACTTTGACAGTGAGCGGACGCAGCGTTTGATCAACTGCCATGCTGTTTGGTTGTGTCGGTGCTCAGAGAAATCAACCAAATCTGAAAAAAAAGAAAAGAAAAAAAAAGAATTTTTTTTGGCAACGTCTGTGCACCTGCAACACGACGAGACCAACACCAAAACACACCGTGTGACAAATGTGCACGGTCTAGCTACATGCCATTTGGCCTTACCAAGCAACGAGCGAGCATGCAGCGCGCGAAGGTCGGCAGGCGATTGTGCAGGCTGTTCATCGTGCAGCGGAGGCGCATCCAGATGAGCCTGTGCGATAGTGACACGCACTGGGTCGCTCGCTGAGAAATACTGCACGAGTTGTTCAGGCGCAAACTGAAATCAGATAACCGATCAAGTAAAGTTCCCCACGAAACTACACTGTGAGACCGTTCATGCCATTGTCTGAGACACCCTGTATTCGGTCAACATGTTGCGCAGCGCACAGACAAGCACACGCTGACCACGTTCACGCTGCGCAATTGTTTGCGGACTGTGCAACGTGCTCGATTGAAAATCACGTTCACGAAATATAGCTTCTCACGAAATACTGCTTCGTGAATGCCGCCTAAATGCATCAATGACTGAATGCAATCTTCTGCTGACCAAGCTCACCATTTGTATCAAGTGCGTCGCGGTCAACTCGGGCACACGGCAGGACTCGGCCAGGTGAATGGCGGTGTGCAGTCGCTCCGGTTGCAGACGCACGAACGTGCGCAGCAGACCAGCCGCCTCCGTCGCACGGCCGGCGAGCAGTCGGCAGTCCACTGCTAACTGCAAATAGTGGTGGTGCTGGTGGTGTTGTTTGAGGTTTGTTCACAGTGGATAGTACTGTAAACGGAAAGCACAACAAAAATCACAGATGGAAAATTTCAAACAAGTTACGTGAATCCATGTTTCTTGAAAATCGAACACGTCAGCAGGTGAAATCGTGCCAAGACTAAGAAAACACACATGACTGTACCCTGAGAAAAGCGGTTTGCTCGAGATGTCGATGAGTTGCATCGGAGCCACCATAGACGCCCTTGGACAACAAGTCGACGATTCGGTCGCCAGCCTCCTGGTTCAGTTGTGCGTCCCAGTCAGCTGCGTCCGTGCCACTTGCTGACGGCACTGTCGCGTCGGCGGCACGGGATTTCTTGGATTGGAACGCAGATTCAGACGTTGGCAGGTTGGCGTCAGATGAGACGATCTCATGGTCCGTGATACTCGAGGAGTCGGCTGAAAAAAGGCAAAAGGTCCGTAGTTCTGTCTTTTTTATAAACGAAAAAAAAAGTTTCCGAATGATTTCAATTAATGTCATGATATTTGAGCTAGTTCTACTGTTATCTATTTTTCAAATCGTTTGCACACGTAGCAAGGACATCTTGATGCGGCAATTCAAGTTTGCTGAAGTGACCTGGTCTCAGCAGTCAGGGACACTCGGGTCACATCAACAATTTTGAATTCCCGCGTAAAACGTTCCTATCTTTGCGTCCACTGAGTTGCAGAATTATAAAAAAAGACAATATTATCATTTTCAGATACATAGATGGGAACGTACCGTGCCTCTTTCGTTTTCGTTTTTTCGAAGGTCGCCTGAAATGCGCATCTGCACTCGATGAAGACAGACTGTGAAACTTCAAATTCTTCTCGCGCCAATCCAAGAACAGAACAATGCCCTGATAGCCGAAAAATATCGACAGATTCTGAAATTGAAAAAGAATGTCAAAACTTATCCCACTGGAAAGACAACTTCTGGTTGGATCAAATGACGCTTTGGCCTTGTGATTGGTTGTGAGTGCTTGACTCAGTCCTAGTCCAAAGACTGTGCCGTGCATTCACGCTTCGTGGAAGTCAGTCAACAGATGCACTCTCACAAGCGAGAAGCCAACACAAAAAGCAATGTAACAACAAATGCGAACCTTTGGGTCCGCTTGCTGAAACAGCTTTTCATAATCGCCTGCTTTCACAATTTTCATCAGTGTTGGCATTGATTCGTAGCGGGTCAGTAGAATACGAAACAGACAAATCAAGTAGTTGACTGATCTGAAAACTTTCAAATTTATTCACTGAATTTTCAAAGTGAAATTTCAAAGTAAAATTTTTTTAAACATGCCACTCAGCCAGAGTGAAACCATTTTGAAATATTGCAAACCCGCAATGAGCAGGCAAAGTTGGGCAGTGCATGCTACTACGATGACGTGATTTTTGTTACGAAACACCACAATTCGTCATACAACCTCGGCACATTATAACAGAACAGCAGGGTTTCATTTCGTCCGAGTGACATGTTCCAATGAAACGACCACAACACACATTGAAAGTCACCTTCGAACGTTGTCTTTATCGAGTCTGACAGTGGCAGTGAACAGCGCATACAATCGGCTGCACACTGCTGACCACGGGACCGAATCAGTGGCTGCTTTGGTCAGCGCCAGTCGTATCAGGAGACCTGCGCAGATCATAAAAAGGCAAAGTATTGCGAATTTACAGTCAAACTTTGAAAACCAAGACCATCACTGGATCGGTTGCTTTTGTATGAGGCTTGGTGAATGGTCGAAGGAACATCTCGATGATGCAACCAATCAGCATTAAAACTGCACGTTTCCCAGTTTGACTGCATATCTGGAAGACCGTGCGTGTGCGCGCACTTTACTCAGCACAAACACACAGGCATTTCACCCACTGCACAAACACACTGGCATCGCCCACGCTGTCACTCACCGTATATCAACGGAATGAAGATTCGTGCCCGTCTGCGCATGCGCTCTGCCATGTAGTACCTGCGCAGTTTCCACCGATGGTCGTTGTTCAAGCCTGCGAGAGCGTTCTTCGTTTCAAGACGCGTCGGCTTCACCGCGTCCGTCAGCTCGAGCCACGCTGAAACGAATTATAACACAGTTTGCTTGCTTTGCGCATGGAACCGTTTAGTTTGCTGCACTCTGAAGACCCTGCTTGCACATGCAGTTTCAATGCGAATGCAGTGTGCGGCAACAACAAACACACAGGCAGTGCGTGTGCGGCGGCGAACATGCTGGCGACTGTTTTTCGTGACTGCGCAAGAGTGTGGCTATGCAACGTTCAAAACCAGCACCACACCACTGAACGGCTGCCAAGCCAACCACCAACCGAGAATGCGTTCAATGGCGTGCCAGTCTCTCGCAAGCAGCCGATCGCGCAACTGGAACAGTCGACTGCGTTCGGCGGCGTTCAGACTGGTGACAAGCGAGTACAGGCGCATGCCGACGTCGGGCGACAAGTAACAGATGGACATGATGATCGAGTTGCTGATGCTGATGTGTGCTGGGGTGGCGGAGGTGTTTTGGTGGGTGGAGGAATCTTCACAACCTGCAACAATTACAATCAAAGACAATGAAACACAATGTTCTGAAACAATGCCAAGTTTGATTGACTGACGAACAGTAACCATGACGGTAGCGTGTAACACGCGTCAGCGACAGTGCCACGAACTGAGTTGTTTCACAAGGGAACGAAATTTATTCAGAGAAATTCAAGGAATAAACTTTGTTTCAGTGGACAAATACAAATCAACAACGTCACAGCCATTGAGAATAACATCACATCCAGATCACAAACACGAAAAAGTAACAACAGACCGAAAAAGACAGCAATAAGCAATCGATTTGCAGTTGAGCCAAAAAGGCCGAAGACGCATAATCGACAGAAGGAATCAAACACATCATACGATCAGCAGCTGCTGTTTCTCCGAAATAACGGAAACTCGAAAAGATCAACAACAGGTAATTGATGGAATGAAGCGTAACGTCGTCTAGTCCCCGACAACAAACTCGTGCCGCGTCCCACTCAGACGTCAACCGGCTGTCCGTGATCGTGTCCATTCTGTTCGTCAGCGTCCGCATCGTCAGCCTCCGTGGCCAGCATTTCTCTGTGCTCGTATCGCCAGAATCCATCGTGGTCAATCAAAATGTTCACCACTGTTTCGCCCTGTAAGATTGACGTTTCCGTGATTACATTCACCAAGCACAATACAAGCGACTGGTCCAAATAGTAGATCACAGGCAACTCACTGATTGGCTGCTTTGACTTGGTCCAACCAGCTTGATGCAGCCAATTAGCATGCCATATTCAAATGACAGAGTGCATAAATTATGTTTCACGGTTTGACTGTGGATCGGGAAAGAGCCCACCCAGCACTCGGTGCACGTTTTCCACACCCTTTTTTCAGTGTGTTGTGTTGCCCAGTGTTCAGACAAACAGACACACAGTAAATATTCGATTGAAACCACGATTGAGATGAGAGAGAATATTCACGGTCTTCAGATCAGAACTTTGATGAGCATTTCAGCCAATCAGTGCAAAGATATAAATGGCCATTTCCGTTGCAAATGCATTCCCACAATAACTCGCCTGTTTGCTGTCAATCAAATCCTGCAGCGTGATGCGGCTTGGATGCACCGGGTGCACCATGTCAAAGAGCTCGTCCTTGACATCCATGAAGTCGACGATGTCCTCGTCCGTCTGCGCAGTAGCCACCAAGTTCTCGTGGATCGATCGATAGAAATAGTTGAATGCGAAACCATCGAGGTAGCCGAGTTGTCGAATGTCCAGAATGCGAAAAAAGTACTCGAGCGATGCGCGGTCCTGCAAGGTATCGCTGATTGGCTGCGTTATTTTTTTGAATCATGAAAGCAGATTGGCTCGTTTTTTGAATCGTGGCAGATGATTGGCCGCACGACTTTCGCTCGAGCGTTTGCTGCACCATGGGGAACATCGAGTGAACAAAAAAGAAAGTAACATCGGTGCAACCTTTTTATTCTCCATAGCCAGCACAAAATCGAGATAACTCTTGTAGTCCATTTCACTTTCGTACGGCGCATCGTCATTGCGTTTGTACGTCACACACTCCTGAAAAGCGAGCCATAAACAAATTTAAAAAAAATTGCTTCCACTTAGCGTTTTTGTGTTTTCATGTTCTACTCTATACTCAAGCAACAAAACGTTTTATGCACAATTTTTACCATTATGATCTCAGTATTATACGCTGCTTTTACATTTACCGGAGTTGCTGCGTTTCGCGAAATAAGATGAACCGAAAAAAAGGTCTCGTGGGTTGTCCCAGTGCCAAACCTGGAACAGTCGTTCAATGAACGTCTCAGTCAACGTGCCTCCACCGTACTCACGCAGCTCCTCTTGGCTGAGCATGCCGTTTCGGTCGCGGTCCAGATTCAGATACTGGCCGTACACCCGCAGCAGCGTGTCGGCGCTGAACCAGTTTTGCTGCTGCAAGCCGTTTGCGACTTTTTATTTACGCTCAATCAGTCATGCAGTTAAACTCGCAAAGCAGCAGGAATTCTAACATTTGCATTGGTTTTCCCACACATCCCACACTTCCCACACGTGCCCCACTGACATTCCAAGTGCTTTTCTAATGCGCAGCAGCGAATCAACACGGTACACTCCAATCAAGCAGATGCCACCCTGCCTGGCACTCACCTCCGCGGCTTCGCCAGCCGAGCGCGCCGAGTCCTGCCTACTTTCCTCGTCCGTCTTGTCCGGCTGCACGTCCTTCGCCACATCCAAGTCAACCTCAATGCTGCTGTCGCGGTGCTCATCATTGACACCGCCCGTTGTCGACTGACTCTGTTCACTTTTCTCGTGCGCATTTTCAGCGGTCGTATTGTTGCTGCTGCTCGCTGCTGCCGGCATGTCCCGCAGTTCGAGTAAATCATCGAGGAAGCCGCTCGCCAAAATGTCCGTGATTCGGACACGCCCGTGGCGTTTCGTGTCCAAGAAGAACATGAAACGACGCACGGCCGTGCACGCGTAGAAGTAGTGGAAGGCGCTCTGGAAATGCAAGTGCTTTTGGTCGGTTGGGCTGTCATCATTTGAACAATACTAGCAAATTGACCCGTGCCTACGGCACGGTTAGCTGATAAATACAACTATTATTTTTGAGTTGGTTTTCCCTTTTGACCTTGCCCACGACGCGGACTCAAAATGCATTGCATTTTGATTTTGAGCTGCTTTAACCGACTGTTGTTGATGTACCATTGAAATGATCGCTCACTTTTAAAGCAATCGTATCCGTCGATGCTTCTACTTTTTTGAAAATCACAGCATTTTTTGTTGTTTAAGCCGTGTTTTTTGTCAAGCAACATGCTTTTGCTGATTTTATTGCTGTCGATTCAATCGTAACCTGATTTACTCACCATAACACTGATTACTGTGTGGTTTGGTTTTCGCTGTTTCAGCATCAATCAAAGCGACACATAAGAAATAACAGATATCTAACAATCATAACTGCACTGTCATTCAAAATATGAAAAACAATCTTTTTTTAATCAGCAACAAACAACTGCCATTCCCTATTAAAGTATCAAAATCAATTCTCGCATTTATTAGTTTTTCAATGTCGCTTATTTGTCCGTTCATTCTTTGCTAATCAGTTGCATTCCACTGTCCTTCCCGTTTAAAGTATCAAAAAAAACAATCTCCTTTGATCAGCAACAATTAACAGCCATTCCCGCTCAAAGTTTCAAAAATAAATCTTGTTTGGTTAGCTTTTCAATGTCGTCACATGTTGTTCAATCGCCATTCCTGTTCAAAAAACAATGTCGTTTGATTAGCAACAATTAACTGCTACCGGTTTAAGTTTTTGTTTCAGTTTAAGATACAGGTTTAAGAAAAGCAATCTGCTTAAGTCAGCTGTCATTTCTGAATAGGCAACACTTTTCTGAATACCCATTGGAAAGCGCCCGCTTTTGACTTGGTAATGTTTTTTTATCCGCTTACCCTAACCTAAGCCAGCCTTTTAGAGTGTAAATGTCAAAAAGGCAACACTTCTGAACAATTGTTGCAAAACGCCAATTGTCGTCTTGATAAGTTGCTTCTTTTTCCCGCTTACTGTAACTTAAGCCAAGCCTTTTAAAGTTTAAATGACAAAAAATGCAAAACTTTTCTGAATATTCGCTGCAAAACGGCCACTTTTGTGTGGTATGTTTACTACTCTTACCTTTAACCCTAACCTTAGCCAAGGATTTTTGATAGAATGGAAATGACGAAACAGCAACATTTTACTGAATACCCGTAGCAAAGCTCCCGCTTTTGTTTTGAATGTTTACTTCTTTTCCCCGCTTACCCTAACCTAAGCCAGTTCTTTTTGATCGAGTGCAACGAAAAGCAACACGTTTCTGAGTACCCATTGTGTAAAACGGTCGCTTTTGTTTTGTTATGTAGCTTTTCTATCCTAAGTGACGCATTTTCTATAATAAAAAAATGATGGAGAAAGCAACGATTTTCTTTCTACATTTTACTGAATACCGTAGCAAAGCTCCCGCTTTTGTTTCGATTGTTTACTTCTTTTCCCCGCTTACCCTAACCTAAGCCAGTTCTTTTTGATCAAATGCAAAAAAGCAACACGTTTCTGAGTACCCATTGTGTAAAACGGTCGCTTTTGTTTTGTTATGTAGCTTTTCTATCCTAAGTGACGCATTTTCTATGATAAAAAACAAATGAAGGAAAAAGCAACGATTTTCTAAATACTCGTTGTAAACACCGACTTTATAAAAAGTCTACCTTGTGAAAAGAGCGGACGATGACTTAAATGACATAAATAGCAAAATTGGCTCAAACTTGAAAATTTTAATAGCCAATCAACGTAGCGGAACGGACCTGACCTGACTTACATACACAGTTACTATCTTAGTATTACAGATAGATAGACTAGCCAATTGACCCGTGCCTACGGCACGGTTAGCTGATAAATACAATTATTATTTTTGAGTGGATTTTGGCCTTTTGAACCGTGCTAAAAATGCATTGCATTTTGATTTGGAGCTGCTTTAGTCGTTCCCGTTCAAATGATTAAAAACAGTCTTCTGATCAAAAACACAATCTTTACTGTTGCTTGCTGTTGCTGTTAAAAACGGTCAATTGCTGTTCCCGTTAAAATATGTGAAGCGATTTTAAAGTTAGTTGAATTGAAACGACAAAAAGTAACATTTTATAAAAAGTCGGTTTTGAATGTAACGTAATTGCAATTTTTAATTTTTGTTTTTAAAATTGACACATTTCTAATTAAGCCCGAGTGTTGAAAACAAATTTAAAATGCGAAGTTTATAATTTTGCTGTTATGTTTTTCACCCGTTCAGCCTGCTCTAAGCCAATCCTTTTTTGTACAGTGAACATAAAAAAATTGACAAAAAATAAAAAAGTGACGTTTAAATAAAAAAAACATTAAAAACACTGTTTTTTATACCTTAACATATACCTTAACATATAAGCCAAGCCTTTTCGCAAAGTGAAAATGAACAAATAACCGCTTCGAAAGCCATCTTGCTTTCGAATCAGATTTTTAGTTAATCAAGTACTTCATTAACAAACTCCGTTTATTTGATTTCGCAAACAATTTAAAGTTGATTTGTTTAGAAAAAAACTTCTTTTTTCGAAAAAGTTTCAAGCAATAATTTTACAACACTTTTCTGTTTTTGAAAAAGTTCTCAAGCAATAACGTTTCAGCCAAATGATAATGAAAAATATTGTCTTGAAAGAAAGTGCAATGTGCACTTGCAATTTCGATGTCGTTTTGCAACCTGATTAAAAAAACAATTGCAACCGTTCATCATAGGGGTGGTAAAAAACGGTTTTTTTGTAATTTTTTCAAATCCATGTATATAAAACGGTTTTTTTGTACCGCGTCCGGTTCTTTATACCTGGTTTTTTACCGACCCAGGGATCTGAAGAATCCTGTGATTGCGACAATTTCTAGCACTCTGGTTTTACGCAAACCGCTGAATAATGAGTAAAAGACCACAATTCTAGCCAGAAACTGTATGTGTTTCAATGGACACGTATTCCAATCTTGATTTTATTTGAATCGGTGGCGCTTAGAGAGAATGCAGCATCAGAAAAATTATCAGATGCGAGTTTAAAACAAAAAAACTAATTCTGAATAAAACCGAATGGGAATGTTTTTGATTGATTTTGCATTTCAAAAACAAACGCATAACAATCTTCGTAGCTGTTTTGTTTCAAATTTCGCTTTCGGTCATCAAGTTTTGAATAGCAACAATCGCCAGTATTTGTCAATCGTATGTAAGGCTGTCGCTGATGACCAAAGAGTATCATGATGACTTCGCAGTGAAGATTGACGTTCTTGAAAAAATAATTGGCATTGATATTAAGTATAGAGAATTGAGATTTTTTTAAATAGCAAAAATGAGCGCCAATTCAAATTGCAAAAATGTGCCACGCCATGCAGCTACTATCTTAGTATATTACTAGCCAATGGACCCGAGCTTAATCAATGCCAAGCTTTTTGGTGAAGTGGCATTGAATTAAAAAGAAAAAACAGTAACGTTTACTGAATAATCAATCTGAAGAAAATTTACCTTGTGCTGCCGTGAAGCCGCCTACAATACAATATTTTTTAATGTATTTAAATAAATAAAAAATGCGAAGTTTATGATTTTGCTATTTTTACCCTTTCACCCTAACCTAAGGCAAGCCTTTTTGTAGGTGAAGTAAAATTGAATAAAAAGTATAAAAAAGGACGTTTTTTTCAATTACCCGTTTTAAAAAGCTAATGTTTCAATTACCCGTTTATCCTAACATAAGCGAAGCCTTTTTTGTAAAGTGAAAATGCGAAGTTTATGATTTTGCTATTTTTACCCGTTCACCCCAACCTAAGTCAAGCCTTTTTGTAAGTGAAGTAAGATCGAATAAAAAGTATAAAAATTAACGTTTTTTAATACCCGTTTTAAAAAGCTAAAGCTTCTTTTACCCGTTTACCCTGACATAAGCGAAGCCTTTTTTGTAAAGTGCAAAAGCGAAGTTTATGATTTTGCTATTTTTACCCGTTCACCCTAACCTAAGTCAAGCCTTTTTGTAAGTGAAGTAAGATCGATTTTACCCGTTTACCTAAGCGAGGCCTTTTTTGTAAAGTGAAAATGCGAAGTTTATGATTTTGCTATTTTTACCCGTTCACCCTAACCTAAGTCAAGCTTTTTATGTGAAGTAAGATTGAATAAAAAACATAAAAATTAACGATTTTTTAATTACCCGTTTTAAAAAAGCTAATGCTTCTTTTACCCGTCTACCTAAGCGAAGCCTTTTTTGTAAAGTGAAAATGCGAAGTTTATGATTTTGCTATTTTTACACGTTAACCCTAACCTAAGTCAATCCTTTTTGTAAGTTAAGTAAAATTGAATAAAAATATAAAATTAAACATTTTTTCAAGTATCCGTTTTAAAAAGCTAATGCTTGTTTTACCCGTTTACCCTAACATAAGCCAAGCCTTTTTTGTAAAATGAAAATGAATAGAAGAAACAATAAAGTGACGTTTTTAAGTCTCGTTTTACAGTCTTTTTACGTTTACCCTAACATAACCCAACCCAAGCCTTTTGCAAAGTGAAAATGACTGGTAAATACCATTGCGACCCAATTAAAAAAACTAACTTTTTTCAAAGACGGTTTTGTTACATCTTTCGCAGTCGCTCGTCAAGTTTTAGCAGCAACAATTGCCATGTGCCCATCGTGCGTTGCGTTGAAATATCGCTCATAATCATGGAGTATCAATTTGAAAACCGTGGTATCATGATGACTTTCAACTGTGAAGAGCGGCGTTTTGTGTAAACAACTTTAAGTGATATTAAAAATAGATTGAGATTGAGATTGATGTGAAGCTTTCTTAAATAGCAAAAATACCAAAAATAGCAAAAAATGGGCGCCAATTCAAAAGTGTGACGGACAGACAGACAAATTGTAAATTTAGTAGTAATAGATAGATAGATAGATATTATAGATAGATAGACTAGCCAACTCGGAATGTGGTTGGTGATACCGACACTTCGGCGCAGAAAAAAATGGCATATCGACAATTCATGATTTCAAACCATAGACTGACGGAATACCGACTCGTACGTGCTGTTAAGAACGTAAAGAACCGCGGTAACAGCCTGATGCATTGGCAAGCTAGCTATTGTGGATTTATTCAAACGTGTCCGGACTAAAATGACGTCAAAGTACAGGCTCTAAAATGTCAGTTTGGTGTCATTGATTCGACATTCACCATTTGTTTACGGGAAGAAATCGGCTAAACGGAAAGTTTGGTTTGCTGTGAACGGCAAGCGCATGTTTGGCGGCACATGACGTCATTTCAGTGGGACACGTTTGAAAAAAATAGGTCATACATTACAACTGTGAGATTATAATTGGACGTGAAAGAAATCAGTGTTTCTCTCTTCTCTGCTACTCACTCACTTCGTCTGAATACATAAGTCAAGCAGATCGGAACGCAAATGATCAGTATCTTTTCACATTTTTAAACTCCATTCAATGCGGTGTTGAATCAAACGGCCAAACGAAACACTCAGCCCTCATCATCCCCCTCCCCTCTTCTTCACCATCAACCAATCAGCAGCAACAGTCATGGTGGATGCGCAAGAGAAACTGAGCCTCGGCAAACGGCTGAAAACAATGAAGAAAATGATGAAACGCACGAAGAAACGAGCGCGAAAAACAGCCGGTGGAGTTACGCCCAAACAACTGTTGTACGTTCAGGTAAAGTCGGTTATTTGAGCAAACTATACAGCACACTTTAGGGCACTGAACAAGGCTTTTGACAATCAATTTATAATAAACTGCGTCTAAAAATAATAAATTTCTGCCGAGAATAAATTAATGGCACGCACTGCACGGCACGTCCAAGCAAATTGACGACAAATCAGACAAGCTGTCATTCGAGCATGCCTATATTTCAGTTGGGCGTGCTCGCGTTCATGGGTGTGCTGAACATGGCACTGATTGGCACGGCCGTCATCGCTGTCGACGATTATCGGCACGTCGCACTGATTTTCGGTGGACAGGTCAGTTTTTCAACAGAGAACCTACGCCACAGTAATGATTGCAAACAAAATGCTTGCAGTGGCAATCGTTCAATCGTCAGTCACGTTTGTGCGAAACCTGCGAGTGCGCTGTATCATGCCGGTTTTTGACAATGGTGTGATGTGACACAGTCACACAGAGCACACAAACAATGCCACAATACTGCGCAAAACCGGGGGGGGGGGTTCAATATGTTCCATTTGCGTCGTGTTCGCTCGGTGCCCGACAGTATTTGTGTCTGCAGATGACCTACAAATACGCGCTGGCGGTCGTCGCCTCGGTTGCGATCACGAACGTGCTCGTGTGCGTGCTCGGCGCGATCGCGTTCATGCGCCTGCGATCGGTCGGCTCGACAAAAAGCGGCACACTGAGCACGAAAATCGCGACCGTCTACAACGCGACCGCGACACTGATGGCACTGATCTCACTCGCTGCTGCCGTTGTGATGCTCGTACAACGTGGACGTTAGTGCTGCATATGGTGGCGTTTTGGCAACGCTTGGTGCACTGATAGAAAGATAACTCAGAAATCAGAACGCTTGTCAAAAGAGGCTCCATAGGCAAGAGAAGAGGCACCACACGTAGGGTTAGGGGAAAAAAAATCCGGATTTTTTTTTAAATTGAAAAAAACATTAAAAAAAATTTTTTTTTTACAAGTTAGGTTTGTTCGAAGCGTCTCGTCGAGCTGAGTTCATCTAGACTATTTTCAGAACGATCCGGAAAACTATAAGAGCGAAAATCGTGTTTTATTGAAATTATGTCCATTTCATAGAGGGAAAGTTGCATTTTCAACAGTAAAACAGGACAATTTTCGACGTGTACTTGAATATTGAACCGTTCTTAGTTGTTCCTCTTTAGAAAATTACCAAAATTTGACTGTGTTCAAAAATTCCTGTTTGCTGTAGCTAAGTCGGCAACCCCTGTCGACCCGGTCGCCCCCCCCCCAAGACACTTACTTTCAGGTTCAACCAGCTATGCTATCTGCCACATGGCGAGAGCCCACTCTTCAAATCATCGTATCGAAAACACGTACCATGATTTCGCGATCACGTTGCGGGCAACTGACAGACGCAAGTTTAACACGTTAGTTTAGCTCAGCACGCAAGTTTTAACATGTGGCCATGTTATCGGGTATCTGAAAAACGGTCGTGTGATGTGGTATTAACTAGGGTTAAGGAAAAAAAATCCGGATTTTTTTTAAATAAAAAAAAAATTATAAAAAAAAAATTTTTTTACAAGTTAGGTTTGTTCGAAGCGTCTCGTCGAGCTGAGTTCATCTAGACTATTTTCAGAACGATCCGGAAAACTATAAGAGCGAAAATCGTGTTTTATTGAAATTATGTCCATTTCATAGGGCTCGTGTACTATTCCGGCCCGCGAAATTCCGGCCCGAAGAATTCCGGCCCGCTCATTCCGGCCCGAAGAATTCCGGCCCGAAGAATTCCGGCCTGAAGAGTTCCGGCCAGACAATTCCGGCCCGAAGAATTCCGGCCCGGAGAATTCCGGCCCGATGAATTTTCGCCAGCACGAACAATATTAAAGCACACGAAGTGATTTTTGGTAATAAAATATCAATGTTCACGCCGTGAATAAATAAATTCATACAGCTAGTTTGAAGCTTTGTTAGCCGTGTAGAATTATACCTGAGTTTTTTTGTTCCAGCAAGTTGAACATAATGACTTGTGATACTGCACTAGTGCCCCCCCCCCTCGAAATTTGCTGGACACTCCACCCAGCAAAATTTGCTTGAAATGTTTTGAGACACCGAAAAAAAGTCACGTTTGAAATAACGAAAATGCAAACCAGCCAGCAAGATTACGCAAGTCAAAAAATGCAGAAATAATATCAAGAAGGACAAAACACACAGCACAAAACAAAAATCAGTCAATAATTGATGGTTCGTGATAAGAAAAATAATCTTTTTGTTAATTATTTTGGAAAAAAGGTTCCTCTTTCTAAAAAAATCAAACAAGACAAACATTTTTTTTAACATCATTGAAAATACACTGTAACATGTGAACATCGATATTTTATTACTGAAAAATCACTTCGTGTGGTTTAATATTCTTCGTGCTGGCGAAAATCCATCGGGCCGGAATTCTCCGGGCCGGAATTCTCCGGGCCGGAATTCTTCGGGCCGGAATTCTTCGGGCCGGAATTATCCCAGGCCGGAATTCTTCGGGCCGGAATTCTTCGGGACGGAATTCTTCGGGCCGGAATGAGCGGGCCGGAACTCTTCAGGCCGGAATTAGCGGGCCGGAATTGTACCACCCCCATTTCATAGAGGGAAAGTTGCATTTTCAACAGTAAAACAGGACAATTTTCGACGTGTACTTGAATATTGAACCGTTCTTAGTTGTTCCTCTTTAGAAAATTACCAAAATTTGACTGTGTTCAAAAATTCCTGTTTGCTGTAGCTAAGTCGGCAACCCCTGTCGACCCGGTCGCCCCCCCCCCCCCAAGACACTTACTTTCAGGTTCAACCAGCTATGCTATCTGCCACATGGCGAGAGCCCACTCTTCAAATCATCGTATCGAAAACACGTACCATAATTTCGCGATCACGTTGCGGGCAACTGACAGACGCAAGTTTAACACGTTAGTTTAGCTCAGCACGCAAGTTTTAACATGTGGCCATGTTATCGGGTATCTGAAAAACGGTCGTGTGATGTGGTATTAACCAACATCTCCGCTCCAATTGTTTAACAATATATCGCACAACTCCATTGTAGACCTATAACATACGCCAATCAACAAAATATCATGTTCATCTCATGGCCTACCGACTGAAAAAACATGTTCTAAGTTGCAAGAAAACGATTTCTGAAACGATATTTCAATTCAGTTAAGTCATTTCAACGCTAAAAATTGACTCTAGAAGTCATCCAAATCGAAAAACATGGAGTACGTCGGTCAAAATGACCAAATAATGACATGTACCTAAGCACACAAAGAAGTTGGGAAGAAAATTTGGTTTGAACTTTCAAAAAATTATGCCATAAATCGAATTTTCAGAGCAAAGTAGAAGAAAAATTTTTCAAATTTTTTTTTTAAGTTTGAAAAAAAAAATCCAAATTTAAAAAAAAAAACGAAAAAAAAATAAAAAAAATTTTTTTTTCAAAGCCCCTAACCCTAGTATTAACCAACATCTCCGCTCCAATTGTTTAACAATATATCGCACAACTCCATTGTAGACCTGTAACATACGCCAATCAACAAAATATCATGTTCATCTCATGGCCTACCGACTGAAAAAACATGTTCTAAGTTGCAAGAAAACGATTTCTGAAACGATATTTCAATTCAGTTAAGTCATTTCAACGCTAAAAATTGACTCTAGAAGTCATCCAAATCGAAAAACATGGAGTACGTCGGTCAAAATGACCAAATAATGACATGTACCTGAGCACACAAAGAAGTTGGGAAGAAAATTTGGTTTGAACTTTCAAAAAAATTATGCCATAAATCGAATTTTCAGAGCAAAGTAGAAGAAAAATTTTTCAATTTTTTTTTTAAGTTTGAAAAAAAAATCCTAATTTTTTTTTTAAAACGAAAAAAAAATTTTTTTTTCAAAGCCCCTAACCCTAACCACACGCCGTGTCAGTTCGCACGCCAAAAAGCAAAAAACTTGATTTCTCCATTTTTTTGTGTCGTCTGCGCTTCAGGATTCGTCAATCGTTGAACCAGTTAACCTGAACTCACTTTATTTTGCAGTTTGGCACAGTGCACACAAGGAGAATTACAAAACGTATGCCGACCAATACTGGAAACAATACGCCAGAGCAAAGGGCCACGCAGCAAAACGGCCCGTGAACGGAACAACGAAACAGAAAGGGCCGTCGAAAAAACCAAGAATAGTAGAATGGCCAGCGTTGACTGTCGTTGACGCGAACTCATACAAACCCCCAAAACGTCCGACGCCTAAACCCAAGCCCGAAAGCACGGCAAAGGAGCGCAAAGAAAAGCAGGAATACATACAGCTTGTCAGCCAGGTCAGTTGGCACGATTAAAACAATTACTTAATAAAAAAAGCACACAAACTTTTGCAAGCACTCCAGTATGCTTCATAATTTTGAAGCAAACCGTTTGTTTTAGTGAGGTTGAAACTCACAGAAGATTGAAGTGCCGAAACAACTATTAATTTGAAAAACACACAAAACCTAAAAATAGAAAAAAGAATCAATTGAAACCGGACCGGACATTGCAGGTGAACTTGGTAAACGCGGACTACAAGTGTTGCGGAATGCTCACAAAGAAGAATAAGTCGGCGACACCGACCGATGTAAGTTGCGCCTTGTTGAAGACCGATAATAACAAAAACCGACCGAAAGAGACATCCTAAAAATGTCCGTTTCAGTGGTGGCTACATCGCAACGCGCGACGTCTTCCGTGGTCGTGTTGTTCGCGAAATCGACCGGGCGCTTGTTTCGTGTCGCCACTTTGGATGTTAGCAAATGAAGTGATAGAGAACGCGTTGCCCGTCGGCAGCGGAGTCTACAAGCAACCGTGTCCGCAGCAGATGGACCACTGGAACAATCGACTGACCATCGCACCAGCCGGAGGCATGATGATTGTGGCCGGTTGGTTGGTTTTACATGCTGATTCGCACGCGCCACGCTGATTGGCTGCGCTGTGTTCGTGTGGCACCAACCAGTAGGGCAGCATTTGCACATTTACCGCTGCGATACGACTGTGACCGTCATGTAGAGTCACATCAAGTGTCAACTCGACATTTCGCGGTTTAAACAATGACAAGCACGCGCAGCGCATCACAAGTACTGTATCTCTGACTGGACTGTTTAAGTTTACAATTGTTGAATGTTTTGCCAAAATAGCAGAACTAAGCAAAGCTAATAATGTCAACTTTGTATGTGCAACTCGCACAAACTGCAGCACTTTTGCTGCTCGGCAGCGCCATCAACGGCCGCATCATACAGGTGAACATCGAGAAAGCGATACGCTCGTTTATGGCAAAACAACGCAAGCTTGAAAAGCGAAACAAGAAACTAGCGGTGCAGTCGAATTCGGCGCGAATCATGACGACCACTCAATCACATCAACCACAACAACTTAATAAAACGGTCGCCGAAACGCTGCGACAGCCGCTTGGTTTGTCAGCGAGTGCTGCGATGCGAGTGAAGCTGGCTGATTGGCTGTACAACTTTTGCTTCACAATAACTTGCACAAAAACTTCAATGATAAAACCAATGCAATCAGAACCAATAGATTCGAATCGAATGCAGCAACAACTGAAAAGTCATTCTCTCACAGACACCCAGTCGGTCATGCAAGTATTGCCCACGAAGAAAGGCGCAGTTCAGAAGAAGAAAAGGAAGTCAGGTAAACGACAAAAAAGCTTATGAAACGCAATTGGATTTGAGCTTGTGAGCTAGCCGCATGTGCATTGCTTTCTAGTTGCTCTGTAACAAAATGATGTTTTCTTTATGAAAGTCAAATGAGCATCAAATGAGCACCGTTTCATAAGATTGGCGGCACAAATGCATTCAAACAATCACAGCAGATCACTGACCCTTGCAGGCGGAAAATCAGCCGCGTCGTCAGCGGCGTCGACAGCGAAACAAAAAACGAAAACCCCAAAAGGTGAGGAGGCTTGGAGCAAGAAACACAGAAAATCAATGCTGTCAGTAACAGGACTAATTTACGACCAAAAATCAAGCCCGTGCAAAGCCAACTTAAAAATTTAAAAAAATTAAAAATTAAAAACCTAATTTCGAAACACTCATGATTCACTATTGTTCTATTTTGGTTGTATTAAAAAAACCAAAAACAAAACTCTTCACCATGCAGACGCTAAAACACAATCAACGTCACAAACGACCACCACTAAGTCTAAAACAATGAACGTTACATCACTGAACGAGTCCAAACAAGAAATGGAATCAATGTCGGAGGAAAGTGAAGATGAAGAACAGATGGAGCCACCTGAGAATCACTCCGAACTGCCAAAACCGCCTGTGCCAAAGAAAAAGAAGACCACATCAACGAAAAGGAAACCTGCTAAAAAGAAGGGGTCAGTAAAAAAGAAAACGAGTGCGCCAAAGAAAACGAGGAGCACCAAAAAAGTAGCCACGACAAAGGTCGCCAGAAAAAATAGGAGACAAACAAACGATGAAGATGACGATGATAATGATGTTGAATAGTCACACGATACTAAGATCCATTGATTCATTGTTTTATTGTTTGAACGTTTGTCGTACTCTTTTTATTGTACCCTTTTCACCGCAGATTTGATGTGTGTGGTCGATATTTGATTTTATACAACGTTTCTTTTTCTTACCTTATTTCTTCGTTCAATGAACACTCACAGAGCAACAATTTTTCTTTACTTCTCTGAGTTCTTCTCTTCTCTTCAACCGTCTTGTTCCACTGTAACTGATCACATCAATTTCATCCTTTGAGCTTTGAGGAGGCTCTCGCTTGCTAAACATCGTGAACGACTTTTAAGACCAGATAAGCGTGGTAAAATACATGCTCGAACTATGCCGCCAACAGGCCTCTCACTCACACACGTGCAACCCGGCTGACATTAAATTGGTGCGATACAACTCCGCGACGATCGCTGTTCAAACCGCGCTTCTGTCTCACTGGACTTCGCTCAACGTGTGCGGGTTCGATTTTTAAGGATGCGAAGCGATTGAGGGATAGCCGCTCGAGCTGAGACTCAACCGGCCGCAAAACTGGGACGCCATACGCGACTGCGGCAATGAACAGCAACAGCAACTACAACAACTCATGAAGCACGTCAACGAACAACAGCAGCAGCTTTGCAGCACTGACATCGAGTTTGCTCAGCTGCTGCATTGTCGGGATCAGATCGGTAATGTAGAGCTCCAGATCCCGCTCCGTGACGTAGCCGTGCCCTTTGACATCATACAAACTGAGGCCGAGCCTGGAGCGTTCCAGCCAGGTTTTTCGCATCGCATACATGAACACCTGCTTCACGGGCACTCGACCGTACGCATCCGAACACGGTCGCAGTCGGGCGAACAGCGACGGATGGAAGAATGGACGAGCCTTCGCGTTGCACGTGTCACGCACCTGAAAAAATGAATGCTTCAATGTTCTGTCTCGCTGTGTAATTCACAGCTTGTTGTGAGTGCGACGTAAAAATTACATGATCTGTTCATTGCGTTATGATCATTTGTCTGTTTGTGACCACAAAGCAGATGTTAGCTGGAGAAAAAAGTCAACAGCATAGCGTGAGAAACTCAGCGTCTGTCTGTGATCACCACCACCTTCAAAAACGCCTGATAGCCAATCATCAGCTGCTGGTCATCCAGCGGCGGCGTTGCGTTTTGCTCGAGCAGTTCATTCAGTTGACTGAGTTCATGATTGTCCATGAGTTTTGCTGATTGCGTTTGCAGAAATCGACTGCGTGCTTCGCTGCGCAGCTGCTGTCGCAGTGGACTGTCGTCTGCCGGCGGCGCTCGGTAGAAACGAGGAATAGCCGACGCCGTCGTCGAATTTGGTTTTTTTGAATTCCATCTGCCCCTGTTGCCACCCATAATGAAGCTTTGATCTCAACCAAAGCGGAATATGAATCAATTTACTGCAAAATTGTCACCAAAATGCTGCACTCAATGAAACCGAAATTTTTTGAACTTTTTTTAAATCTTAAAAAAATAAAATCGGGATTTTTTAAATTATTTTTTATCAGTTCGACTTTTGGGCTATCAAAATTGTACTTTCCTGAAAATACGTTAAAGGCTCGTTCCACAAAAAGCGTGGTTCGAAAATGCACCTGTTTTTGTCGACCATTATGTTTTCCAAATTGAAAAAATGACGATTTTTGTTTTGGTTAACCTTTTGTTTTAACAGCCGCATCCTGTTCCTAGGGTTAGGGGAAAAAAAAAAATCCGGATTTTTTTTTTTAAATTAAAAAAAATTTTTTTTTTTTAAAAAAAATTTTTTTTTTACAAGTTAGGTTCGTTCGAAGCGTCTCGTCGAGCTGAGTTCATCTAGACTATTTTCAGAACGATCCGGGAAACTATAAGAGCGAAAATCGTGTTTTATTGAAATTATGTCCATTTCATAGAGGGAAAGTTGCATTTTCAACAGTAAAACAGGGCAATTTTTCACGTGTACTTGAATATTGAACCGTTCTTAGTGGTTCCTCTTTAGAAAATTACCAAAATTTGACTGTGTTCAAAAATTCCTGTTTGCTGTAGCTAAGTCGGCAACCCCTGTCGACCCGGTCGCCCCCCCCCCAAGACACTTACTTTCAGGTTCAACCAGCTATGCTATCTGCCACATGGCGAGAGCCCACTCTTCAAATCATCGTATCGAAAACACGTACCATGATTTCGCGATCACGTTGCGGGCAACTGACAGACGCAAGTTTAACACGTTAGTTCAGCTCAGCACGCAAGTTTTAACATGTGGCCATGTTATCGGGTATCTGAAAAACGGTCGTGTGATGTGGTATTAACCAACATCTCCGCTCAAATTGTTTAACAATATATCGCACAACTCCATTGTAGACCTATAACATACGCCAATCAACAAGATATCATGTTCATCTCATGGCCTACCGACTGAAAAACATGTTCTAAGTTGCAAGAAAACGATTTCTGAAACGATATTTCAATTCAGTTAAGTCATTTCAACGCTAAAAATTGACTCTAGAAGTCATCCAAATCGAAAAACATGGAGTACGTCGGTCAAAATGACCAAATAATGACATTTACCTAAGCACACAAAGAAGTTGGGAAGAAAATTTGGTTTGAACTTTCAAAAAATTATGCCATAAATCGAATTTTCAGAGCAAAGTAGAAGAAAAAATTTTCAAATTTTTTTTTTTAAGTTTAAAAAAAAAATCCAAATTTTTTTTTTAAAAAAAAAAACGAAAAAAAAAATAAAAAAAAAATTTTTTTTTCAAAGCCCCTAACCCTACCTGTTCCCAATAGTGAAGCCTAATTGGCCCAAGCCAACGCCAATCATGGACGTGGACGCGTCGTCAGCAGCAACAACCAGCGGCAGCAAGCAACAACAGCAGCAATGTCACAGCAGTGTGCTCGCTCCGCCGGGCACGCAAACGTCGGTCACGGTCGCGTTGCATCCGTTGGTGATCATGAACTTGTCAGAGCACTGGACACGCATACGCGCGCAGTCGAACGGGCAACCGCAGCAAGGTCAGCACTGAGCGGCATTTAGACGACAAATACGTGCTTGTTCTGGCTTTGTTCGTGTTTTTTGAGCGAGATTTATTGTGTTGTCGTTTTGCGTAGGCTACTTGAGTCGAATTATCAGCCCGGGCGGCGCAGCTCGGTTGTCTTTTCCTCAATGATGTGCACGTGCGCACAGAGCTGTCAAACCGTGCAAACGGCGGCAGGATCGCCGAGATCTGCTCGATGCAATGCAATGCGATGCGATGCAATCGATTAGCGAGTTACCATTTGTAATTTTCAAATTCTTCAGTGATTGGCGCACTACTGGGCACGCAGACCGGTCGTCACGTGGAGTTGCAGAATTCGTTTGAACTGCCGTTTGAAATGGTCGGCGGCCATCCAGTAATCGATGTCGACTTCTATCGTACTCGAGAGGAACAATGTGCGTTTCAGTTCAGTTACTGAGTCGGTTTGGATCTCAAGTGTAAAGAAATGTGTCCTCTGGGTAGTCATGATTCGTGGTGTTTGGATTTGGTGTTCTGATTTGCATGATCAACAAAAGTGCTTCATTTCATAAGGTAGCTTGTTGAATTAAATGCATCTGCATTAGAAAACTGAAAGCAGCTCTGGATTGGGCGATAAAAAGAAATCATTGAATGCGAAACGATTCCCTATAAAACCATAGCAATCAGCACTGTTTATGCAGACGTCGAAGTCTTTCCGGAGTTGAGCGTCGTTGGGTGGTACACCACGGCTGGTGCGGGAACCCTCGATGCGCCCACTCAATCGGATGTGCTGGTGCACACGCAGGTCAGCCCCCAAACGCTCAATTGATCGTCTGAAAATCGTGTCTCCAGTTATTGTTGTGTGGCCAAATTTTACGTTTAACCAACCAATAGCAACATGAGACGGTGTTGTTGGTTGCGGTATTTATGACGACATGTCAAACTTCGGGAGATCTGTGATTCCAGCGTTGCTTGCCGTTGTAGATAGCTGTGTGTGGTTGTTTTTTCAGATCAGTCAAATCATCGATAGTCCGCTGTTCGTTAAACTGAAGCCGTCCGCCGCCGTTGTTGACCGGGTTAGTTCGCAAAACTGTTTTCGATTTCGAATCCAGCTGATCGGCAATTTTTATAGTGCTTTGCAGTGCTAAAGTCCTTGTCCAAAAATCGAGCATTCTGTTCAGTACTGTGATACTGCGCCAGTGTGTTTGTGTGTCCTGATTCCACTATTCAATGAACATTGCAAAGTCCTTGTCCAAAAATCGA
The DNA here is from genome assembly GCA_030248135.1 of Theristus sp. LFF4_11. Taxonomy (NCBI): domain Eukaryota; kingdom Metazoa; phylum Nematoda; class Chromadorea; order Monhysterida; family Xyalidae; genus Theristus; species Theristus sp. LFF4_11. Next base: position 22,617 of record JASANC010003924.1, read on the forward strand.
GCATTCTGTTCAGCACTGTGATATTGCGCCCAGTGTGTTTGTGTGTCCTGATTCCACTATTCAATGAAATAAATAAAAATGTATAAAAAAATCAAAATAAAAAAATAACATGGCATTGCAACTTTGTGTTTGGGTTTTAGTTTTTGAATTATTCGTCACCTCCATTGGCAGTTACCGTTGCACGTCTACGAGTCTGTGATTGACGTGATCGACGGCGAAGCACGCGTGCAATTCGTTGAGCTGACGTACTCGTTGGCGACCGAACAGGCGGAGCGCATTGGCGTTGACCACATCGCTCGCGTGTCCTCGGTCACTGGCGAACAGGCCTCTGGTAAACGTGCTGCACGAATGACAGAGTCGCACATTTGAATGAAAGAACAACGCCCGAGATGAAAAAGAGGTGTTCACTGCAAATGGGCATGCTGATTACAACACAATCCAACCAATCGGGTTTTCTTCTTTCATTCAAATTTGCGTGTGCTCGATTCCTTGCGAAAAAAAGTGACTCGTTTTAAAACATAATAATAAACAACAATGGGCAGACGACTAATAATGAATGTCACAGTGGCAAATTGCTGGAATGGAGCAATACTAAAAGTCTGTCGGTGTCATGTCTGCCATGGCTGTTTTGCCCCCCCCCCCCCGAAGATAAACTCT
>JASANC010003926.1:0-14084 GCA_030248135.1 Theristus sp. LFF4_11
TTCATTCAAACGTGTCCGGACTAAAATGACGTCATTTGCTTTAAAAACGCCGGTTTGTCAAAATACAGGCACTAAAATGTCAGTTTGGTGTGACTGATTCGACATTCACATTGTTTACAGGAAGAAATCGGCTAAACGGAAAGTCTGGTTTGCTGTGAACGGCAAGCGCATGTTTGGCGGCACATGGCGTCATTTCAGTGGGACACGTTTAAAAAATAGATCATACAATAATACAAGTTTTTTCAAACCATGTTTTAGTGAACAACAACGGTTTAAAGAAAATTAAGAAAATTAAAATCGTGTCACTGAGACTATTTCTTCAGTTTCTGCCGCTATAATCCACAGCTTGTTAATTTCATTGACTGTTTTACCTTTAGTTTCTGGCAAATAACGCGCCAACAGATAAACGTTTATTAAACCAAGACAAACTAGTGGCAGCAGAGCGGGTGGCCCGATAGAAGCAGACGATAGTGGGTACAGAAAGAGAATGCCGATTGCGAGAAGATTGTCGAAGATAAATGCGATGCCTGAAACAAAATACAGTGACCACTTGTTTTTTTTAATTTACAAACAGCTGCAGCGGATGTATCTATACATGTGGATATAAACAGTAATAAACAGTATTGTAAATGTAGATCAGACGTATGTCTATTTCACAACGTGATTACACTTATCAAACATCAGCGAAATGTTCGATGCTCAACATAAGTATTTTGCACTCGTTATGGTATGTAGTTTTAAATCAAAGTTTTTTGCTGAAGCTAAAACAAAAGAATGCCAAAAACAATACCAAAGCACGTCATGCGGACCGAGTGGACACACAATTCACCCGGTAGAATGGACTGTATCATTGTTGGGCCAATCGTATTGCCCAAGAGACTCAACAACAAAGCACCCATAGAAAGAACGGCCAACGCATCGTTAAACGAAGTTGGCAACACTTTGTACTCAACAGAGCTGCCTAGATATTGGTAAAGTTTTATTACCTCATTATTTTATGGAGAAAACGGAACCCGCTTTGGAGACAAACCTTGAAAGGGAATTGAACAAAACTGATTTTTTACACCCACCGTAAAAAATACCGTTTTCGTTCTCGTTTCCATTGCCGTTTCCGTTTCCGAAGTTTTAAAATGTCAAAAATGATTCCCTATGGAAAGAAAATTTTGTAGCATACCCACTTGACACGAACAACAGTGCAACACCAATGATCGACATGCCCAATCCACCCAACATAAACGGACGACGGCCAACGCGGTCAATCAACGCTGTGCTAATTATACCAGCGATTATGCATGGCGCCTGTGAAAAATAATTTTACACTAAGTTTAAAGAGCAGGTGCGTTTACGGTGCGTTTTACTTGAGACACTCAGCAATAGAAAATCCGCGTTGCCGTTTGTCGTGTTGAAATTAACACCGGTTGCACCTAAGAGTGGGGGGGGCCTAGTACTGAAGTGCTGCTACACGGGGTCAAAATCAAACTAATGGTGCAGCGTTATTCTACTCAACAAGGAGCTTCAGTTTCACCCATAAACCATGCCTTGAAACTCTCTATAGCGGCCGCTATAGGGCGCGAAATTTAAAAAAAACCTCGATTTTTTGCCGTTTTTTGCAAAGTGTACCATGTTGCAACGCATTTTTCTACCCAAGCGGATGTTTTTCAGAACCTGAAATGGTGTGCGTTTTGAAGATCTTGCGGAGCTCTATCAAGATATTAGCTCCGTCAAATTGGATCGTGTCCCACACTACATAATCTTTCTGTTGACGTTTTTCTTTTTTTGTGTTTGAACCAGACTTGTTAATTGATGTTAATTTGTCCTCGAAAGTTTTTTACGCCGCTGAAATTGAATTTGTTTTTGGTTTTTTAAAACTGGTGCATTTTTACCCCAATTTTACCCAATTGGGTAAAAACTGTCACTTTCAGTTTTTTGTTTGAAACGTACCGTATTACCTCTAATAAACCCCATGGGGGTTTATTTCTTCAGCGACTTCTGGGGTGGGGGTTTATTTTTTTGGGGGGGGGGCTTTATTTTTGGGGGGGGGTTTATTTGGAACCATTTTTAGGAGTGGGCAAAATACAGTCGAACTCAATAAAATGTGGAATCAGCTGATTGGTCGGCCGAGGGGAGGCTGCTCACACTCCGCACCCTTCTTTTTTCGTGGAACTGGATTCTACTGAATCGTGTTTCGTTTGAATGAGTGTGAATTTCCAGCACCCTTTTCATGCTAAAAATAAACTCAAAGGATTGGAGAACTGCGAAATTCAATTTTTTTTATTCAACAGCTCAAAATGCATTTTTTACTGACGACGACGACGTCGTCGCTTAATTTTTACGTGTGAACTGAAAGACAAAAGCCTGAAATGAGTGCGCCGTGTAGCCAGCTGAAGGGGGTTTCATTCCTAGCTGACCGATCGACATGCGTCCGCAATTTAAAAATGCGTTCCGACTTCGCGGACGACGACGACACGACGACGACTTTGCTTTCATTTTTCATTTTCACCGTTTTCAAGTTGTTTTTGGTAAGCTGCTGTGTTCATTTACTTGGTGCACGCAGCAAACCATGCACAGCGCACTCCTTTCAGGCTTTTATTTTTCAGTCCACACGCAAAAACTAAGCGACGACGTCGTCGTCGTCATTAAACAAAAAATACATTTTGAGTTGAGCTGTGGAATAAAAATTTTCCAAATTTCGCGGTCTCTAACCTTTGAGTTTATTTTTAGCACAAAAAGGGTGTTGGAAATTCCTAAAAACACGTTTCAATAAAATCCAAATCTACGAAAAAAGAACGGTGCGGAGTGTGAGCAGCCTCCGCTCGGTCGACCAATCAGCAGATTCCACATTTTAGTGAGTTCGACTGTAGCAAAAATACCTTCCATGGCAGGAAGGAAGTCGCAGAAACTTCTACTCTACATAGAAATTTCCTTTTACAACAGCCTTTTGTAATGAAATTACCATTAACTCATCCATTTGGGGCCTTTGGTAGCACAATTTCATCATTTTCACTGCAACCAGCCACTGAATTCGCTGGGTATGTGTTTCAAACAGGTTTAAATAATCCCCCACGGGGGATTATTTTGGGGGGGGATTATTTGGAAACTTGTCGAGGGGGTGGGGGTTTATTTTTGGGGGGGGGGTTTAATTTGGGGGGGTTAATAGAGGTAATACGGTACATTATGAATGGTTTTGCGTTTCTTTGATGCTTGAGATTGATGAATTCAAGTCTGCTGTCATGCACCGAGATTAGTGTTTTAACCCAAAAGGGTAAATACTTATGCACTTGCCTTATTTCAGGTCTTTTTGCTTTTTGCGAGAAACAAGCTTGTAAAGGTTAAAAGGTTCTGTATTCTAGTTAGTGTATTTCATTTTCATTAGTCTTTTATTTTCTAAAGCTCTCAAGTTTTTTCTCAAGACTGACAGACTGACATGTACCCATACCGAATACACATTTACCTTTATATTTTGCCCCACTTTTTACCCTTTTGGGTTAAAACAGTAGTCTCGGTGCATGACATCAGACTTGAATTCATCAATCTCAAGCATCAAAGAAACGCAAAACCATTCATAATGTAAGTTTCAAACAAAAAGCTGAGAGTGACAGTTTTTATCCAATTGGGTAAAATTGGGGTAAAAAGCACCAGTTTTAAAAAACCAAAAACAATTTCAACTTCAGCGGCGTAAAAATTCTCGAGGACAAATTAACATCAATTTACAAGTCTGGTTCAAACACAAAAAAGAAAAACGTCAACAGAAAGAATACAGTGTAGATTTTACCCATTTATAAGGGTTGATAATGGGTCAGTTGTAAAATTTGCCTACAGATATGGACTCGGCGCATTTGGGACCTTCTAGGAAGGGTTTTAAAAATTCTTTTCAAACTTATTTATTACTATGAAACGAAAACGTCTGAAAACGGCAGAAAATCCATATTTTACCCATTTTTGGGTGAGAAAGTGGTCCGTTACAAAATATAAAAACGTATTCAAGTATAGCAGTAATAAAGCTATTAGAAAACAGTTTTTTAAATAAAAATCCGCACTTAAAATTAGAAATTAAAACAAAAACCACTGGAAAACGCGAAAAAAGCGTTTTTGCCTAATTTTTGAGAAAAAAATGCCCGGGGCAAAAATCTAAAATCAGATTCGAATTCAGCGATCTTGAAAACCTCCTGGAGATGTAAAAATTAAAATTAAAAGTTTTTTCTGAACTGATTTTTTTCACTGTGAAACGAAAACATATGAAAAAAGCAAAAAAATCAAAATTTTACCCATTTTTTAGGTGAGCAAGCGGTCAGTTGCAAAATATAAAAACTGATTCAAGTACAACGGTTGTAAAGCTATATCAGAAATAGTTTTTTTAATAAAATCCACGCATAAAATTAAAACATTAAAACAAAAAACACTGAAAAACGCAAAAAATGCGTTTTTGCCAAATTTTAAAGCAAAAAATTGCCCGGGGCAAAAATCTAAGGTCAGATTCAAATTCAGCGACCTCGAAAACCCCTGTTTGACACAAAAGTCAGGGTCAGAAACTGTTTTGTCATTGCATGAAAATAAAAGTAAGGAAAAGTGTGAAAAATGCAAAAAAAGTAATTTTGCGTAGCTCACAGTAAAAAATAGGGGCACGATCCGATTTGACGGAGCTAATATACTGGTAGAGCTCTGCAAGATTTTCAAAATGCACACTATTGCAGGTTCTGAAAAACATCCGCTTGGGTAGAAAAAAGCGTTGCAACATGGTACACTTTGCAAAAAACGGCAAAAAATCGAGGTTTTTTTAATTTCGCGCCCTATAGCGGCCGCTATAGGGAGTTTCAAGGCATGGTTTGTGGGTGAAACTGAAGCTCCTTGTTGGGTAGAATAACGCTGCACCATTAGTTTGATTTTGACCCCGTGAAGCATTTCAGTACTAGGCCCCCCACTCTTAGGTGCAACCGGTGTTAAAGCAAATACCCAATCCATATTTCAGCTAAAACGTGCAAACGATTCAGATGTTTGTGAACTGTTGGAAAGGAGAAATAAAACGAGTGAGAGACGCGTGAGAGGTTTGAAATGCATGGTGTGCATTGACCAATGACAGCTTGAGCTGACTTTTCAATAAAGTCTTGCATAAAAAACCTCTCCCGTTTATAAGACTTCCCCAAAGCGGAATGCCAAATGGTAGGCTTAAACTAAAAGCTATCTCTACCAATCCCTTATTATTTTTATTAACTTTATTCACACCACGATGTTTGTATATTGCAGTACTGTCAGTGTTGCATTTGTTTCGGCAATTAATTTATTACTTACGGTATGGCCGATTAAACATGGCAGCTTTTTTCAGGGCTCAAGGAGCGCGCGAGTTTTGAATGGCAGAAAAAAGACGTTCAGAAACTAAATTATGTGCCAACTTTGACGCGTTTTTTTCAAACTAACAGATTATCCGCACTATCCTGTTCATTCTTTTTCGTTGCACACATGATTTGGAATTATGTTTGCATTTTTGAAAAATACAACTCCTAGTCTGTGACTGATCCCGCCTTGATGGACTGCCTCATTTATTCGGCCATACTGTAGTCTATGTATGGCCTATTTTTTTAAACGTGTCCCACTGAAATGACGTCATGTGCCACAAAACATGCGCTTGTCGTTCACAGCAAACCAGACTATCCGTTTAGCTGATTTCTTCCCGTAAACAAATGGTGAATGTCGAATCAGTCACACCAAACTGACATTTTAGTGCCAGTACTTTGACAAACGGGCGTTTTGAAATAAAATGACGTCACGTTAGTCCGGACACGTCTGAATAAATCCACAATACGCAAAGTATATGCGGATTGCCCAAGCGTTTTATATGAACTTACGTACTTGCAAGAACAGTGCAGAATACAACGCTGCAGTATCGTCTGGAATTCCATTTTTTGTAAGAATATCGGTCGAGTAGTGATTGGCAAGATCAGAGCCGCTTAGCGGTCGGGCACAGAAAACAAGAATGCACAGAAGCAACGAAATGCGGAGGTGACGTGCTTGCAGTAGTTCCTGTCCGTTTATTTGATTTTAAAATTTTAACAACATTCAAAACAAAAAAGAAACAGAGTTTACTGAAATCTGTCATTTAAACAAACATAGTGACAGCTAGAATTGCCAACGGCTCTATCATGCGCCAAATGTTTTTCTTCCTCACAGTGCTGCAGTACTTCGGAAATCCTGGCGCCTGATCCGTGATAGAATCTGCAAATTTCTCTTGAAATACAATGCAGCTAGTATTGGCAAAACGTTCAGGTTGTTCAATAACTCACAGGGAAATAATGAAGCGGCAAAAACCTTTAAAAACAAAAACACAGTGCAGAACATTGCTGTCTTGTTTTGTGAGTGCAACTCATCGTGCAGTTACACATTTTTATTTGCCGTTTCAATCACCGCAAGGAAAGTTTCGAGCCCTCTCGGACGCACCGTAATTGCGTAACTGGGCAAATCTCTTTGTAAATCTTTGTATCTGGCTTACCATAAAGCAACATACAAATAAAAATACATGGATTATACTTGATTGATTTTTCAGCTCCAGCACGATCATTGCGTGCAATGCACAAGAACTTTGGTGACCGGGGCAGCCATACAACAGCAAGGGCATGCACAGCCGCTGGGATGATCGGCAGAAGAAAAAGATTATGCCAATTGTGGACATTGACACCCAGCTGTGGACTGCAGGCTGAATTGCGTAAACACAGGAAAGTTGTTGGCCGATTACGTTTTTAAATTTTTTGTACTTACCAAAAATTCCTATGAAATACCAGAGCCTTTCGCCAAGAATTGGAAGGGCGGACACAGTGCCTCGATGTTTTGTTGGTGCACATTCCACCATATAAATCGATACCATATATGTCTAAAACATTTTTTGTTTACAAAATACTGTCGTTTTAGTCTTCATTAACAACTAAAAAGGTTTTCATTACTTGTGCACTCACCATTCATGTCTTAACTACGGTATGGCCGATTAAACATGGCAGCTTTTTTCAGGGTTCAAGGAGCGCGCGAATTTTGAATGTAAGAAAAAAGACGCTCAGAAATCAAATTGTGTGCCAAGTTTGACGCGTTTTTTTAACTAATGGATCATCCGCGCTATTCTGTTCATTCTTTTCCCGATGCACACATGATTGGGAATTATGTTTGCATTTTTGAAAAAGACAATTCCTAGTCTGCGACGGATCCCGCCTTGATGAACTGCCTCCTTTATTCGGCCATACTGTACGTAAACATTACTGATGAAGAAATTTAATAAAATTGAATTGGATTGTACAAGTGCTGTAACTAAACATGTAAATGCAACTGTAGCTAAACATTAACAAGTTTTTGGTAAACAAATACCATTTCCAATTAAAATTGGTCACCTAAATTATTGCATTTCCGAGAAACCATCAGCAGGTTACTGAGAGCATGTTCCAGAGGACGGGAATCTGAGGGATGGAGAAATAAGAGTCGAAAGCCTAAGACCCGATCGACAACTGATCGCCATTCCTAGAAAACTCATTTCCAGGCATGCGCTTAAAGAGACGAACTTATTTCTGATAAGTTTTTGGTTGTGTGCGGGTTTTTTTTAAATATTACTTTTCTTTATGAGTTTGAATCATTCTTTTTCCATAAAATTGTTATTTTTATCTTTGCTGATATATACATTCAACAACATGCAATTCGATTACCTTAAGCTGATTGATACATTCAACACCATGCAATTCGTCATTTTTCTGAAATAAATAAACTTCCAAAACAGCTGGCTGTATACCCACCACCCAGCTTGCTGGATTGGAACCTGTTTCTTTGTGCATTTGCCTGACGCTTAAAAGCGCCGACTAAAACAGAACAGAACAGAACAGCTGCGGTGTGAACATGCTTGCGTTCAAATGAAAACACAGACGCAGTTGGTGATCATCTCTCTCAGTTTTAAAATCTCTAGGCCTTAGTTCTCCGCTTGTACGCAGCAGTATTTATCAGCAGTTCTCCGGATCTTCGCTTTTTGGCACTCAGATCTCTGCTACTAATGCACGGCAACCATGTGCTTGTCTTGGCTACCGAAACTGAACCACTCCCCAAATAAACGTACTTCTTTGGTAAAATAATGAGAAAACGTTATCTAAGTACGGAACAAAATTTTGTGAAAAAGTCAAGATATTAACTATGACACCTGAGTAGTCACTATTCCAAGCAAAAATCTCGACGCAACCAAAACTTCAGCGATTTTACACACGGCACCAAGGTACGCAATGGCACAGCAAACAATCGCGAGCGTATTCTTCACAATCATCGTAGCGTCTCGGCGGCCGATTCGATCTGCAAGCCAATGAACGCTCAAGCTGCCAACGATCTAAAAAAATCGTGCTTATTTTTTATTCAAACTGTTTGTTTATTATTTAATCAGACATCATTGATTCAATGAATATGACAATCAATAATATATCGTCATATATAGAATACCAGTTTAAAGCTTTGCTTGTTTGTATCCAAAAAGATAGTGCAGCACACTCAGATGTCAACTATAAACTCTTCACCGGTACTAAATATCAATCATTTGAAGAAACGCACAAAAAGCTCAGGTTAGGCACGGTTAGGCAGCACTACAGAGTTGGAGTTGTAAACTAGGAACTAAGTTTCCTTGACTCGTTTCCATCTTTCTTCCTTCACCTGACCAGCGAACAGCACACTGTTGATGATTGACCACGTTGTGTCTAATTGGCGACCCGTTTCCCGTATCATTTGTCGGATGTGCACACCCAGCGGGTTGAAACATGTGATTAGAAACAGTGGCGCGAAACCAAATAGTGCGTGGAACAACGCAACGACGTGCGAACGTTCCATGATGATGTGGAATTGAGCTGTGTATTCGTATTATCAATAATGTTGATCGCATAAAATATGTTTTTTTGCTATTAATGTTCAGCAACGTTGTTTGCAGAAGTCAAAATCGCGTTGCCACAAACCAAATATGATTCAACTTTTTACAAATGTCAATAGCGTGACTAAATCGTTGCATCCAGACTGTCTTTCGTGTTACAGATTAAGACAAGCATGAGTCATAGCATTCCAACTGATCAAGCGTGATTCATCCTGCGCATTGCGACTAACGTTCCGACTTCCGACTGACCAAAAGAAAAATTTATCGCGCATAGTCAAGACGTTCAAAACGTTGCACAAAGCAAGGGTTCAAGTGAAAGACCATCGTGATTAACAACTGTAATTAATTTAGCTCGCTAAAAATGCGTTACTTCGGTTAAATCATCAATTTTTGCTTGCGTCATCCACTGTTTGTTGATTTCATCGACGGTTTTACCCCGAGTCTCCGGTAGATAACGCGCCAACAAGCAAATATCAATTACACCAAGGCAAATAAGCGGCAGCAGAGCGGGCGGACCAATTGCTGCAGACAACAGTGGATACAGAAACAAGTTGCCGATTGCGAGAATATTGTCCATTACAAATGCGATGCCTGAAAAACAATTGATAATCAATACTCAATTAAAGTTCGTTTTTAGCACTTTTTTATTGACTCGACTTTTTCACTGCTGCTTAGAAGCGTTTCTATTTAAACAACTGAAGTAGACTGTTTGCCACACATCAAAAATTTGCCAGACCGTAGCACGTCATCCGAACTGACTGGACGCACAATTCGCCCGCTAGAATCGACTGTATCATTGATGGTCCAGTTGTGTTACCCAGAACAATGAGCATCAGGGCGCCAATTGATAATACTCCCAACGCGTTATCAAATGAAGTTGGCAGCACGTTATACTCGAGAAAGCTCGCTGTACAAGTAAAAGATTAAAACAGTGGAACGCATATCGTCCTTCAAGAGAAAGCAAACGAAACATAAAAACCCTACTTGACAGAAACAGCAGTGCAACACCGATGATCGACACGCCAAATCCACCCAACATAAATGGCCGCCGGCCAACTCGATCAATTAGCGCTGTGCTAATTATACCAGCGATTATGCATGGGGCCTGTATTTATATAAAGCGGAACAAAATGACTTGAATAAAATTCAAGAGAATCAATCCAGGTCGTAAAACGATGCGATACTTGTCGCCAACTTGTTGCGAACATGTCGCCAAATCAGATTTATTGATATATTATTCATATACAGGGTGGGCCAAAAAAAGGTTCCAATTCTAAAATGCTCTCACTGGCGTGTGCTAAGGTGTTTAGAGCTGAAAATTGGAACACTATTAGAAAACATTTGGAGGTTTTTCTGACCAAATTTTTGTTACTGTGTGTTGCCCCTATCACTCACTACAGCAGAATATTTGAAAAACATGAAAAATCAACAAATTAGGTGAAATACAGAGGGTTAGTTTATAGATGTAGCAAGAACCTCATGGCTTAAAATTTGGAAAACTGTTGGAACACTTTGAGAGCTTTTTTGTGATCAAAATTTTTTTGGTTTACACACGTTTCAGTTTATTTTTACAGTGTAATTTTTAAAACATAGCGATTTTTTGACGAAAAAACAACGTTCACCCATAATCTCACTGTTTATCATTGCTCATACCGACTTGCGAACTGATGTATCGCCGCGCGGGGGAAAATTGAATTTTGTACAAAATTGCCGAACCACTGTAGATAACTTATTCGCATGTTCCCACCAATTGGTAGACCAGACTCGCTTCTCTGCCGTCCACTTAACCATGATGGCAGCAACGACTGAAAATGGAATTGCATCTTTCACTGCAGAAAACAACCAGTCTGCTATGGTGAAAAATATCAGAGTGAAAAATTGTGTGAATTAAAAAAAACAGTTTGCATCTGGAAAGATAAATTCGCATCTGCTCTGGGCTGAACCGCTCACGCACGCTCAGACTCGAAGTGAAACATCAGGTTGATCAAACACTGTTCAAATGCAATTCAGCATTCGGCATTTCCTAGCTACTGTATGTGCGTATTGTTTTTTTTTCATCTTTTTTTGTGTTGTGAGCACTCGGGTTGTCACCAACGTTCATCATTTGGTATTTGTTACAGCTAAATCAACCCTCTGCATTTCACCACATTTGTCGATTTTTCATGTTTTTCAGATATTCTGCTGTAGTGAGTGATAAAGGCAACATACCGTGAAAAAAAATTTAGTCAGAAAAACCTCCAATTTTTTTCTAATGGTGTTTCAATTTTCAGCTCTAAACACCTTAGCACACGCCAGTGAGAGCATTTTAGAATTGGAACCTTTTTTTGGCCCACCCTTTAATTTGTATCAGTACTTTTTAACGTTTACCTGTGTGAACAGTGCAGAATACAACGCCGCCACCTTGTCAGGGACACCATTCCTCGTGAGAATATCAGTCGAGTAGTGATTGGCGAGATCAGAACCGCTCAGTGGTCGGGCACAGAATGCGAGTATGCAAAGAAGCAACGAAGTACGGAGATGACGTGCTTGCAGTAGTTCTTGCCAGTTCACCTGGTGCAATTTTCTATGCAATAATGCTATAAATTTGCAATGGAACAGAAAAGGAAACCCTTCCCCAAGGCAACCCTTCAACCTTTCAAGTTCGGTGGCAAATTTAAAATTGAAAGTTCTCAAAAGTTTGCGAACAAACGTGATGATAGTTAGAATTGCCCGACACTCGATCATGCGCCATCTGTTTTTCTACTTCGTAGTGTTTCAGCACTTCCGTGACATCAGCATCGGCACCGTGATAAAATCTACAAAAAAAAACAACTTCAAAAACTTTAAAAAAGGTTTCCCTTTTCCAAATGCAATTTACTTTTTCAATGCATTTTAAAACAAACTAGATATCGTATTCAATCACAAAAGAATAGAACACCATTCAAACAGATTGAGCGTCATGCGTACGTGATTGCTTTTTCGGCTGCAACACGATCATTCCGTGCAATGAATAAAAACTTTGGCGACCGCGGAAAGCAAACAACGGCGATGGCATGCAACAAAGTCGGGATGATCGGCAAAAGAAAGCGATTATACCAATTGTGCATATTGACACCCAGCTGTGAACTGCATGCTGTAATAAAAAAGAAATTTTTGATCGTAAACTTCCACACCTTTTACTTTTTCATACCAAAAATGCCGATGAACAACCAAAACCGTTCGCCCAGAATTGGAATTGCTGACACAGTGCCTCGGTGTTTGGTTGGTGCGCATTCAGCCATATAAATGGATGCCATGTACGTCTGAAAGTTTAGCACCAGTTTCACTTTTTTTACGTGAGCCTTCAACATACATACCGGATGGGCAAAAAAGTGTAAATTGAAAAGGGCAATACAGTATAACTGTGTCAAACAAAAACACCAGCAAAACATTAAAGATTGATCCTACAATATTTCAACAATAAACGTGTCTTTTGAAAAATCTGAAGCCCACATAATCTTTCGTTGAATCCTGAGAAGCACTGGTATGTATAGATAGTAAGTTATTTAGAAACTCCGAGCTTCAACCACGGTATACATTTTACCGGTAGAAAAATTTACCGTAAAGTCTTTCCTCCCACTAATAAGACCCCCACCTAAAAGTGAGCGCAGTGTCATGGCGCGAAACTAAAAATTCAAAATTTTAACTTGGTCAAAATTCCACTTCCGTTTATAAGGTCGGACTTCATTGTAAGGTCTCTTTGTTGCTCAATTTTTTTGCTGCCGAAAGTGCGTTTAAAAGTGCGATTTAAGCCGAATAAATTTGAAACACTGACTTTTTATCAGAAACAGAGTGTTGTAAAAAGTGCAGAAATGTATTTTGAATTTCAGGGCGACGTCGTTGGAAAAAATCAATCCAAAGGGAACGTGTCGTCAACACGTTTCTTATAGTTACAATGCCACCGAAAAATTGGAATAAACAAAAGAAAATTATTTGAAATGCAAATCACAACTTGCAGCACCAAACAAATAACAAAAAACACAACGACGATGGGACCACAACAATATTCCGGTTTAATACAAGTAACAACTTTGGCTTACTTGACTTGTTACGATTCCGAGCAAAAGCCTCGCTGTGATCAAAAGTTCTGGAATTTTATACAAGCCACCGCAATATGCCATGACACAGCAGATGACAGCGAGTATATTCTTCACGATCATCGTTGCATCTCGTCGACCAATTCGATCTGCAAGCCAATGAGCGCTCACGCTGCCAACCAGCTAGGATAGCATAAACAGATAAAATACCTGAAAGTATAAAAATACATGCAATGGTACCAGAAGAATTTTGCAAAAGTACATGGTGGGCCAAAAAAGCGCAAATTTAAAATGACTCGTATTTGCCAGCAACGTAAGATATACCGTATTACCTCTATTAAACCCCCCCCCAAATTAACCCCCCCCCCCAAAAAAAATAAACCCCCACCCCCTCGACAAGTTTCCAAATACCGTATTACCCCCAATAAACCCCCAGGGGGGATTAATACGTCAGCGACTTTTAGGGGTGGGGGTTTATTGGTGGGGGGGGGGGGATTATTGGTGGGGGGGGGGTTTATTATACAAAAATTTCTAGGGGTGGGGTTTTGTTGAAAAATGGCAAAAATACCTTGCATGGCAGGCAAGAAAGTTGCAGAAACTTCTACTTTTCACAGAGATTTTCTTTTGTAACAGCCTTTTGTAATGAAATTACCATTAACTCATCCATTTGGGGCCTTTGGTAGCACAATTTCACCAATGTCACTGCATTCAGCCACTGAATTCGCTGGGTATGTGTTTCAAACAGGTTTCCAATTAACCCCCATGGGGGATTATTTGTGGGGGGGGGATTATTTGGAAACTGGTCGGGGGGGGGTGGGGGTTTATTGGTGGGGGGGGATTAATGGTGGGGGGGGGGGGGGTTTAATGGGGGTAATACGGTAAGCCCCCCAAAAATAATCCCCCATGGGGGATTATTGGAAACCTGTTTGAAACACATACCCAGCAAATTCAGTGGCTGGTTGCAGTGAAAATGATGAAATTGTGCTACCAAAGGCCCCAAATGGATGAGTTAATGGTAATTTCATTACAAAAGACTGTTGTAAAAGGAAATTTCTATGCAGAGTAGAAGTTTCTGCGACTTCCTTCCTGCCATGGAAGGTATTTTTGCCATTTTGCCCACCCCTAAAATTGGTTTCCAAATAACCCCCCCCCCCAAAATAACCCCC
>JASANC010003928.1:0-10999 GCA_030248135.1 Theristus sp. LFF4_11
CTGCGCCGCAACTAAAAAATATAGCATAATAAAACGATCTGAGATTTTCTATTGGCAAGCGGCTCTGCGTGTTTTTTTCGACTAAAGTTACCGAAGGATTCTTCTTCATTAGCCACTGATGAATTTCGTCTAGTTCCGTTCGGCTTTTGACATGCGTCGACAACTCTTTGCCATCGCTCTCGCAGTAATTCTTCGCTTGCTCCCATGTATAGGACGCTCCGGAAACGACCGACATGCATTGCTCCGGAAATGTAGCTGGAGAACAAAGAAGAAAAAATGAATACCGTATTACCTCTAATAAACCCCCATGGGGGTTATTTCTTCAGCGACTTCTGGGGGTGGGGGTTTATTTTGGGGGGGGGTTATTTACAAACAAATTCTAGGGGTGGGGGTTTGTTGAAAAATGGCAAAAATACCTTGCATGGCAGGCAAGAAAATTGCAGAAACTTCTACTTTTCACAGAGATTTCTTTTTGTAACAGCCTTTTGTAATGAAATTACCACTAACTCATCCCTTTGGAGCTTTTGGTAGCACAATTTCACCAATGTCACTGCATTCAGCCACTGAATTCGCTAGGTATGTGTTTCAAACAGGTTTCTAATAAACCCCCATGGGGGTTTACTAGCAAATTGACCCGTGCCTACGGCACGGTTAGCTGATACAAATACAACTATTATTTTTGAGTTGGTTTTCCCTTGTGACCTTGCCCACGACGCGGACTCAAAATGCATTGCATTTTGATTTTGAGCTGCTTTAACCGACTGTTGTTGATTTACCACAGAAATGATCGCTCACTTTTAAAGCAATCGTATCCGTCATTGCTTCTACTTTTTTGAAAATCACGCTTCTACTTTTTTTGAAAATCACAGAATTTTTTGTTGTTTAAGCCATGTTTTTTGTCAAGCAACATGCTTTTACTGATTTTATTGCTGTCGATTCAATCGTAACCTGATTTACTCACCATAACACTAATTATTGTGTGGTTTGGTTTTCGCTGTTTCAGCATCAAAGCGATACATAAGAAATAACAAATATCTAACAATCATAACTGCACTGCCATTCAAAATATGAAAAACAATCTTTTTTAATCAGCAACAAACAACTGCCATTCCCTATTAAAGTATCAAAATCAATTCTCGCATTTATTAGCTTTTCAATGTCGCTTATTTATCCTTTCATTCTTTGCTAATAAGTTGCATTCCACTGTCCTTCCCGTTTAAAGTATCAAAAAAACAATCTCCTTTGATCAGCAACAATTAACAGCCATTCCCGCTCAAAGTTTCAAAAATAAATCTTGTTTGGTTAGCTTTTCAATGTCGTCACATGTTGTTCAATCGCCATTCCTGTTCAAAAAATTAAAAAAAACAATGCCGTTTGATTAGCAACAATTAACTGATACCGGTTTAAGTTTTTGTTTCAGTTTAAGATACAGGTTTAAAAATAGCAATCTGTTTCAGTCAGCTGTCATTTCTGAATAGGCAACACTTTTTTAAATACCCATTGGCGCCCGCTTTTGACTTGGTAATGGTTTTTTACCCGCTTACCCTAACCTAAGCCAGGCCTTTTAGAGTGTAAATGTCAAAAAGGCAACACTTCTGAACAATTGTTGCAAAACGCCAACTTTCGTCTTAATAAGTTGCTTCTATTTCCCGCTTACTCTAACCTAAGCCAAACCTTTTAAAGTTTAAATGACGCAAAAAGCAAAACTTTTCTGAATATTCGCTGCAAAACGGCCACTTTTGTGTAGTATGTTTACTACTCTTACCTTTAACCCTAACCTTATCCAACGATTTTTGATAGAATGGAAATGACAAAACAGCAACATTTTACTGAATACCCGTAGCAAAGCTCCCGCTTTTGTTTTGAATGTTTACTTCTTTTCCCCGCTTACCCTAACCCAAGCCAGTTCTTTTTGATCGAGTGCAACAAAAAGCAACACGTTTATGAGTACCCATTGTGTAAAACGGTCGCTTTTGTTTTGTTATGTAGCTTTTCTATCCTAAGTGACACATTTTCTGTGATAAAAAAACAAATGAAGGAAAAAGCAACGATTTTCTAAATACTCGTTGTAAACACGGTTTTATAAAAAGTCTACCTTGTGAAAAGAGCGATTAACTTGCAAGCGATTGTTTTACAAACTCTTTTTTTTGTGAAAAAAAACTCCATCGTCTACAATGGAGTCCTTGCAATTCTTACGATTGTCTCGCTTGTTGGTTGTCGCTCGTTAAAACGGTCGCTTTTGTTTTGTTATGTAGCTTTTCTATCCTAAGTGACACATTTTCTGTGATAAAAAAACAAATGAAGGAAAAAGCAACGATTTTCTAAATACTCGTTGTAAACACGGTTTTATAAAAAGTCTACCTTGTGAAAAGAGCGATTAACTTGCAAGCGATTGTTTTACAAACTCTTTTTTTTGTGAAAAAAAACTCCATCGTCTACAATGGAGTCCTTGCAATTCTTACGATTGTCTCGCTTGTTGGTTGTCGCTCTTGAGCAAAAGGCATCATGATGACTAAAGTCATGTGGAATGACGACTTAAACTTTGCATTGTCATTGGAAAATGGAGTATGAGTATTCAGCTGATGATGACTTAAATAGCAAGATTGGCTCAAACTTGTAAATTTTAATAGCCAATCAACGTAGCGGAACGGACCTGACTTACTTACATACACAGTTACTATCTTAGTATTATAGATTTTTTTGGGGGGATTATTTGGAAACTTGTCGAGGGGGTGGCGGTTTATTTTTTTGGGGGGGGGGGTTAATTTTGGGGGGCTTTAATAGAGGTAATACGGTACATACGTCTCATCGATTATTCACTCCACTTGATCACTTGATTAAAATTTTAATCGACAAAAAAATCGAAGGCAGAGGGCATATCATGCCCATTCGCGAGCGGAGCGGAGCGGACAGCGGATGCGGCATAATATGGCCCGTCAGTCGCTCGCGCTAAAATTCCAAACTTACTTTGCCTCGCTCTGTGAACATAAAAGGAGCTGAGATTTTTTTCTGCGGCACACAGGCAGACAATCCACAGATACACTGTGTGCACGAGAAATTTTTTCGTGATGATCTTCTACACACGCTGTGTGCGTATTTTATCAATTCTGACAGTGAAAAAAATTATTCTTCTATAGTCGGACTGGATAATTTCGGGCATTAGCTGATTGGGTGGTGCGTTACCGTAATCAGATTCAAACGCGGGCCATTCAAATTGCACTTTGCTTTTTTTTAATTTCTAATTTTTGAGTGTTTGTGTTGATGAATGTTTGAATTTTCAATGGACAAAACTTGTTTGTGATTTATGCAATGCAGAAAAATTAAAAAAAGTAAAGTTTAAGGCGAATTATTATTTTTTTCAGAAAAAAGAACGACGACGACGGTGACAAATGTAAATCAAAAATTTGGCCATGAAAGCTGCTGTTCCGTATTTTTAAACTGCAACAAATTGTCTATAAACAGCTCAAAGATGCAGAAAAACTAAAAGCAGCTGTTTCTAAAGGCACAAGTTCAGTTTCCGAACAAGTACGACGGCGACGGCAACGACGACAACTAAAAATGTTGTTGTGTTTGATTTTTAATTGAAAATTTTGTTCATGATGATTTATTTTGTGGGAAAAATTTGAAAAGCAATCGGTTTTCAAACGAATATTCACTTTTCGAGCGTCGAGAGCGCATCACCGTCGCCGTCGTTCTTTTTTCTGAAAAAAATAAAAATTCGCCTTAAAATGTACTTTTTTTATGTTTCTGTATTTCATAAATAATAAACAAGTTTTGCCCATTAAAAATCCAAACATTCATCAACACAATCACTCAAAAATTAAAAATTTTAAAAAAGCAAAGTGCAATTTGAACGGCCCGCGTTTGAATCTGATTACGGTAACGCACCAGCCAATCAGCTAATGCCCGAAATTATCCAGTCCGACTATATACCCCTTTTTTCGGCTATGTCATAAAATGTGTACGCAGTTTCAGCGATATAAAGAAAATTTGGACTGGTGTGATAAAAACATTTCCTAGGGTAGAAATCTTCGGGATTTTTAAATTTCGCATTCATTTTTTTCTCCGATGCTTCCCAAGGCCTTAAATTTAGCTTGTTTGTACAAAATTACGAAAAATGCTTATTTTGACGTGTATTTGCGATTTCTGCGCGTGAAACAAACCGTTATTTGACAAATAAAACAATTTCTAGGGGTAACCAACAACGGATAGTTTGAATTTAATCTTTATTTTTTTTTAAATCAAAGGATTAGTTGTTAAATAACCAAAGTCGTGACGATTTCGGGCAAATCGGCCGTGGAAATTGGCGAAATCGGTTCAAAAACAAAAAATGAGAAAGTGGTGTATTCCGGGGTAATCCAATGCGCTGATCACGGATTTCGGGTTAGTTTTTTTATGTGAGCAACTGTATATACTGAATCGTGAGGATTTCGGACGAATCGGCCGTGGAAATTGGCGAAATCGGTCCAAAAACAAAAAAAATGAGAAAACGGTGTTTTCCAGGATAATTCAATGCGCTTATTACGGATTTTGGGTTAGTTTTATCATGTGAGCAACTCTAAATACTGAATCGTGACGATTTCAGGCGAACCGCCGTGGAAACTAGCGAAATCGGTCCAAATGCAAAAAACAAGAAAGCTGTGGTGTCCATGGTAATTCGTTGCGCCGATGACGGGTTTTGGGTCAGTTTTCATATGTGAGCAATTCCAGGTACTAAATCGTGACGATGTCGGGCGAATCGGCCGTAGAAATAGCAAAGGCGAAATCGGCCCAAAAAAACGAAAAATGAAAAACCTCAGTTATCCGGGGTTTAGAAAAATGTGTGACCAACGAGATGTGAATTTGGTCCGACCTTCGGGACTTATTTACAAGTCAGAATATTATCTAAAAATGCGGGAGACGCATATAAAAGGAAGAATATGGCTTTGTGTAAGCAGTGAGAGACTTGACTCGACAACTCTTTTCAAGTCTCTGATGGACACACGGATACAAGTACATAAGAGCCATATTTTTGCGCCGTTTATTCATTATTTCAGTTGCACATGTACAGGGTGAGCCAAAAAAAGGTTCCAATTCTAAAATGCTCTCACTGGCTTGTGCTGAGTTGTTTCGAGCTGAAAATTGAAACACTATTAAAAAACATTTGGAGGTTTTTCTGACTAAATTTTTGTCATGGTATGTTGCCCCTATCACTCACTACAGCAAAATATCCGGAAAATATTAAAAATCGACAAATGTTGTAAAATGCAGAGGGTTGATTTAGCTGTAACAAAGATCAAAAGAATGAACGTTGGTGACAGCCCGAATGTTCACAACACAAAAAAAAGATGAAAAAAGCAATATGAGTTTAAAGCAGCTTAGAAATGCCGAATGCTGAGTTGCATTTGAACAGTTTTTGATCACTCCAATGTTTCACTTCAAGTCTGAGTGTGCGTAAGCGGTTCTGCTCAGAACAGATGCGAATTTATCTTTTCAAATCCAATTTGTTTTTTTTCCTTTTTTAATACACAAAATTTGCCACTTTGATATTTTTACCATAGCTGACTGGCTGTTTTTCCTGCAGTGAGAGATGCACTTCCATTTTCAGTCTTTGCTGCCGTCATGGTTAAGTGGACGGCAGATCAACGAGTCTGGTCTGCCAATTGGTGGGAAGGGAACATGCGAATAACTTTTCCACAGTGGTTCGGCAATTTCGTAAAAGATTCAATTTGACACCGCGTGACGATACATCAGTTCGGAAGATCGTTTATGAGCAATGATAAACAGTGAGATTATGGATGAACAGTGTTTTTTGTCAAAAATTGCTATTTTTTGAAAATTACACTGTAAAAATGAACTTACGTGTAAGCCAAAAATTTTTGATCACAAAAAACTCCCAAAATGTTCTAACAAGTGTTCTAAAAAGTGTTCCAAATTTTAAAACACGAGGTCCCTTTGTTACAGCTAAATCAACCCTCTGCATTTCACAACATTTGTCGATTTTTCATGTTTTCCAGATATTCTTCTGTAGTGAGTGATAGGGACAACATACCATAACAAAAATTTGGTCAAAAAACCTCCAAATGTTTTCTAATAGTGTTCCAATTTTCAGCTCGAAACACCTCAGCACACACCAGTGAGAGCATTTTAGAATTGGAACCTTTTTTGGCTCACTCTGTACTTTGTAGACAATTAAAACTTTAACATTTGCGGTATTTCGGGCATTTAACGACCACTAAAACCACTAAAATAACGATCAGACTTCAGATTGCTGATACTGGTTTGCCCAGGACAAAGCGTATCGCAGAGGCATTGGGGAACGCAAGGTCCCTTTCTGTGGCAAAGGCAACGATTCACGGGACAGACAGTTTATCCTACCACTAGAGTTTGGCAAAAAGGGTGAAAATCAACGGAAGACAACACCTTTTTGTCGCTGGTGCTAGTGTGCACACAGCGATACGTACGTTAGCAACGATAAAACCACATGAAGCAATGTCTTGCAGTCTCTGATTTTTCTATTTTTGCACAGAATTTACAGATTCTTGATTCACAGAAGTTCTGCACAGAATTTGCACAAAATTTCGCACATGATGTGATTTCGGACAGCGGACTAAACTGGAAAGGACAGTCAAAAAATAATTTTAAAACTTTTTTATGCTTTTCAGTAAATTAAACGCAGCGCAAAAATATAGCTTTTATGTACTTGTATCCGTGTGTCCATCAGAGACTTGAAAAGAGTTGTCGAGCCAAGTCTCTCACTGCTTATACAAAGCCATATTCCTCCTTTTATATGCGTCTCCCGCACTTTTAGATATTATTATTATTTTTCATCTCTGTCTCTCTGACGTTTCGGCTTTCGGACGCAGTTGCGCTTCTGACAGATTGCCCACTCGGTTCTGCTGCACGGCGCGTCGTACAACCGAAACAGCCGCCGTTTGTCGAGCCATACGAACGCGCAGTCCTCGCCGCCGCCGACGGCGTTGTTCGGTTCGCCAGAGTGCCAAATGTCGGACCTTGGTTTGATTGGTTTGTAGTCGGTGGTCATCCAGCCGTGTGCCGGCTCTGCCGATCCGTCCGGTTGACGCACGCCAACCCACCAGGCCCGTTCGGTTGAGTCCCAGGCAGCCTGCGCGCGACCAGTCTTTTTGATTAAAAAATTAAAAAAAATTTCAATTTAGAAAAATCTATTTGATGCGCAATTAGCTGATTGGTTGTGCACGCGTGATGGTGCAGGCATTACTGCGGAGGCGGAGTTTATGCATGCGATAGCGATGGTAACGCAAAAATACATTGTGTCTCAAGAAAAATACCAGAAAGTGCCTTGGAACGCTTTTATTACCCCTCTTCGGTTGGCCTTAATGCGCGAAGTTCCAACCGAAACGCGATCTGGGTATCAGAACACAAGTTTGTAAATATCGCCAGTTTTTGCGTTGCGGGCTGCGCACTGACACAAAGAGTATTGGATACTTGTTTTTTTGCGGTTTCGCCCGGTAAAGCGACTGATTTCAGAAACATCTGACTTTGCGTGCGTCTTTGCCTCAGGTTACCTCAGGATACTTTTTCAGAATCCCATTTGTGAATTTTGTCCAGTGCGTCAGTTGTGGTCACTTCCGTCACAAGTTCCAGGTCTGAACTCGCGCAGCGTTTCTGTGCGTCTGTCCATGAAAGCTTGCTGTCGATAATTGACAAACAGCGCTCTGTGAATTCCCCTGAAAGTAGCAAAATTCAATTCAATTTTTTTTCAGCCGAAAAAAAACGAAGTAAATGAAAAACAGCGACAGCAAAGCACCACACACAATCGTGTCGCTGTGTGTTCTACCTTTTGGTTCGCATCGATAGCCGATCTCTGTTGAAGCATCGTCCACACATTTTTCTCCCAACGGACATGTGCCGGTGAAACCGCAGCCTTTTTTCTGTTCGCAGTCGATGCCCATTGTTTTGCAGTGCGCCACGTATAGCGGGATGAACCACTTTACCAATTTCGCTGTGCAGTTTTTTTGAGACTCATTTTTATCCGGCCGATTTTGTCAGTTGGTCTCTTTTATTAAATTAAGTCGACTTTCTTAAATCAATTATGAATTATGAAGTGTAAAATGCGTGAAATGTGACATGAAGAAAATGAAAATTACCTTGCGCGGTCCTGGCATCGGTTCCTGAAATTGCATCGACTTTGCTTGTTTTGTACAGGGTGAGCCAAAAAAAAGGTTCCAATTCTAAAATGCTCTCACTGGCTTATGCTTAGGTGTTTCTAGCTGAAAATTGGAACACTATTAGAAAACATTTGGAGGTTTTTCTGACCAAATTTTTGTCACGGTATGTTGCCCTGTCACTCACTACAGCAAACTATTTAGAAAATATGAAAAATCAACAAATGTTGTAAATTGCAGAGGGTTGATTTAGCTGTAACAAAAAATCAAATGATGAACGTTGGTGACAACCCGAGTGTTCACAACACAAAAAAGATAAAAAAAGTAATACACACATGCAATAGCTTGAAAATTCCGAATGCTGAATTGCATTTAAACAGTCTTTGATTACCCTGATGTTTCACTTCGAGTCTCAGCGTGCCTGCTCAGAACATATGCGAATTTATCTTTCCAGAGGCAAATTGTTTTTTTCCTTTTGTTCAATTCACACAATTTGCCACTCTGATATTTTCACCATAGCAGACTAGTTGTTTTCTGCAGTGAAAGATGCAATTCCATTTTCAGTCTTTGCTGCCATCATGGTTAAGTGGACGGCAGCAGCGAGTCTGGGCTGCCAATTGGTGGGAAGGGAACATGCGAATAACTTTTCCACAGTGGTTCGACAATTTCGTGCAAAATTCAATTTTTGACCCCGCGTGACGATACATCAGCTCGGAAGTCCGTTTATGACCGATGATAAACAGTGAGATCATGGATGAACATTGTTTTCGTCAAAAATTGCTATTTTTTTGAAAATTACACTGTAAAAACGTGTAAACCAATTTTTTTTTGATCACAAAAAACTCCCAAAATGTTCTAACAAGTGTTCTAAAAAGCGTTCCAAATTTTAAAACACGAGGTCCCTTTGTTACAGCTAAATCAACCCTCTGCTTTTCATAACATTTGTCGATTTTTCATGTTTTCCAAATATTCTGATGTGGTGAGTGATAGGGGCAACATACCGCAACAAAAATTGGGTCTGAAAAACCTCCAAATGTTTTCTAATAGTGTTTCAATTTTCAGCTCGAAACACCTCAGCACAAGCCAGTGAGAGCATTTTAGAATTGGAACCTTTTTTTGGCTCAGCCGGTTTTATTATCAATGTTTTGGTTATGCGATTCATCGTTTGCAGACGTGGTTAAGAAACTTGTTTCATACTTTATGTGGCAATTCAAATTAGCCCAAGCGACCCAATCTTAGTTTAGGGACTCCAATCAGTTCATCAATTTTAAATTCCCGCGCCATGTATGAAACTGATAACCTGTCTACAATGTACCGTATTACCCCCAATAAACCCCCATGGGGGATTAATAGGTCAGCGACTTTTAGGGGTGGGGATTTAAATAAAATACCTTGCATGGCAGGCAAGAAAGTCGCAGAAACTTCTACTTTTCACAGAGATTTCCTTTTGTAACAGCCTTTTGTAATGAAATTACCATTAACTCATCCCTTTGGGGCCTTTGGTAGCACAATTTCACCAATGTCACTGCATTCAGCCACTGAATTCGCTGGGTATGTGTTTCAAACAGGTTTCCAATTAACCCCCATGAGAATTATTTGTGGGGGGGGGGATTATTCTAAAACTTCTCGGTGGTGGGGGTTTATTGGTGGGGGGGGGGATTAATGGTGGGGGGGGGGGTTAATGGGGGTAATACGATATATGCGCCCATTGAGTCGCTATCATACAGTCGAACAGGAAAACCTCACACCGCACCAAACCCGTAAAACGTCAGCACGTAAAACATCAGCACAGGGCGAGTCTTCCGTAACCTATTTTTGAATTCCGTGAAACATTTTTTCTATCCCCGTGTGCAAACGCATAGAGAATCGGGACCAAAATAAAAGATAATAGTAAACATGAAGTTTTAATTATGAAGCCGTACGGTCAATTAAAGACTCTCTCGCCGTAAAGTTTGATTGTGTAGACCTGTCAGTTGTAATTTTTTAGCGGAATACAGAGCATGCGAAACTTTGAATGACAGCAAGAAGAACGAATCAGTAGTGTGGGTGGGTCGACTGTAGCGCAATGCTTAAGCATAGGCAGTGTTTATGTATAGGCAGGAGGGGTGGTGGTGAGTCACTGGGGGTGGTACCCCCTTGGCCCGTGACGTCACGATGTGGTTTTATGCTGCTGCGGTTTTGACCGCCAAGATTGTTTCTTCATGTCTCGTGAACTACGGTTTTGCCCGCTTTTATGTTTTTCCCGCCAAGATTGTCTAGCTGTGTCTTCATGTCACTGTGACATATTTCGCAATTGTTTGTGTGTGTGTGTTCAAGTTAAATGTAATGTACATAGTACAGCAGCACGCTGATTGGTTGACAGCAACATGACGTCATTTCGCGTTGTTGACAGTGCTTGCAACCCATACAATTTCGCAATGTGTGTGTGTGCTCCACATCCCGTTTATTCAAGTAAAGTGTATTGTCTCCAGTACAGCTGTACACTGATTGGTTGAATTAACCAGATTAACTCTGCTTTTGGTTCAGCACAAGTTTTTGTCATGGGACAGCTCATCGCTGATTGGTTGCCAACAGCATGACGTCATGCAAACATGTGTGTAACCACAGCAACCCGATTTGTCTGGTGATCACAGGACACATACTTGGAATGTGTGCGCCCACAACATGCTCATCTATTTTTTTCAAGTGCTCTGTTTTGCAACCAGGACGAATTCAGACTGTTGTTGGAGTGAATTTTGTGAAAACTATATAGAAAAAATCGTTACCTCTTTTTATTCTTTAAGCTGACTCTTTTGATTCCTTAATTGCCTCTTTTGATTCCTTAATTGACTCTTTTGATTCCTTAAACTGACTCTTTTGATCCTTTAAACTGA
>JASANC010003930.1:0-51965 GCA_030248135.1 Theristus sp. LFF4_11
TTTATGTCTCAATTCACGGCTGATTATGAAAGTACAGCACTACTGTGCTACTTCAGTTGCGGTTGTGTGGTTTTGCGTTGCTACCTCCTGGGGGTGGCTCTGTCGCTTTTGCACCAGTCAGAATTGAAACGAGCACGAAAATGCCCTCTGTTTACTTTGTCATTTCTGATTTAGAATTAGACCAGCACGTCGACTTCGCCGTGTGGTTGAAATTTGAAATCTGGCAATTTTGTTTGAGTCGTTTGGTCAGAGTAATTTTGTAGATCCAGCTATTATGAGCATTTTGAAAATGGTAGCCATTGTGTCCTCTAAAAAGCACTGCTCTTGAAACTAGGTTGTTACAGTTTTTATTTTTCTCCGTATCATTTCTTTAGTCCTTGCTCAGAAAATTTCTTTTATCATAGCCCTCACTATCACACGCTTTCACGCTTGATTCGCGTGATCAGAATCTGAACTTTGAAGACGGACATTCATCATGGAGCTGAAAGGGTCATCACGCTTCAGTTGTCATTTATGTGTGGAAATGTTGCCAATTCGTTTTTTTTCAACCTTATCAGTCGATCGCTGGGAGGTAGCCCATTGCGGTTATTATGTTCAATCTCATTTATTTTGTACACCTGTATTTATTAGAATGATTCGGCATTTTTACATCAAACAATCAGACCTCAGGCCGTGTGGTTACTCGGTCCTAGCTACTTGTCACCATACCCATTCTATTCAGCAATAGGCAATAAAGAATTTTCCACGTCAATAGAACTAATTTTTCTTGTTTGGACGCTTCCATAGCGCACGCAAACATTGCAGCATTGTGTGAACCGGTTTTATGAGCGCAAGCTATCAGGTCGATCGCTTTAGCATAGTTTTCTTGCAATCTTGTGATGCTCTTTCGTTTGTATTGTATTTCAGCAAAAAGGTCATCTGCATCAAATCAACACACCACCATTCTGGCCAGCGCAGAGGCGGGATGATGAAAAGCGCCGAATCGAATTCGTTGAACCTTTCACTGTTTTTATTGTTGTTGCGTTGCGGTGCAGTTTTTGTCCCCAAAAGGTTTTTTTTAATTGTTATAGTTTTTCTGTTCAAGCAATCAAACACGTGGACGTGCTAAATAACAATAGCTCTGTTTTCTTGCATTTTTCATCTCATTGGGTCGTTGTTGTGGAATTGCATTTTTCAAAGCTTGGCACTGTTTTCATGGCAAGTGATGTTTTGGTTTATTGCCATTACCATCTGATGCACCAGTCGCATATCCAATGTTATCCAATGTTGTGTTTACACCGTTACTCTCGGCTGACATCGCATTCATCAGCATTCAAAAGTTCATACAGGATTATCAATAACATAAACCAGTAGCTGCGCGGAATACTCTCGCACCAGATTGTATTCAGTCGTTTTTTGTTGCTTGTTCAGTCTGCACTTCTGGTTTGCGAAAGAAGCGGAGCGAGGCGGCCATAGTCTGTTACAGTGCGCGGCACAGATGTGCTCGTCGTGGTGGCGTTAATCCAGATGGTGTGCAACAGAGAACAAAAAAAAACTTCTGCGCAAATGCAAATAAACATTCCACTGGTGATGTGTTTTAGCTTTTTCTCGACCTGCACTGGCTGGAATACAGTGTCTCGTTGAAGCAAGCCAGCTTTGCTGTTCCTAATTTCATTTGCCGCGTGCGCCGTCCATCTCCAGCTGAGCAACCAATAACGGTTAGTATTGTTAGTGCAAAAGCGCCAACACAGGATACGATCAGCAACTTGAATCTGTTCAACAGTCAGTTGCTTTCAAGCGTGACTATGGTTTTCTGCACGCTCGTGGTGACCAAATCATGACGTGAACAGGCAATCCCTGGAATTATGGCATTCAAAAATAAACGTCGGCTTACCGCCGCTACAACAGTCGTGAGCTGATGCATTCAGAGCATTTATTGCAGAGCTAATGCAATCAGCAATAAAATTGGAAAACCGCCGGGAAAGAAAGGCTTCACACTAAAAAACGGTCATCAGAGAGGCCGAAAAAAGAACAAAAAATAAATTACTTTCATGCGGGCGCAGCAGCGATCATTGTGCAGAGCTTTTTCTCTTTTGAATCTGTGTGCCAACCATGATCAAGCGAACAACAATCCTCGTTTTCAATCATCCATTTTTCTCGCCAGTGCCGCCCCGCCGCGTTGGTGCCAGCTTATCGCGTTTTTTTCGTTTTTCTGTTTTGCTTCATTCTTTCTTTCTTTTCCAGAGCAGACAGCTAGAGGAAATGAGATTCAAGTTTTGCCATCACGCTGGAACCTAATTCTTTGTTTTTGTCTGAACTTCAAGCTTCAAGTTACACGTTTGACCATGACTTGATGCTTTGTCGCTTCCAAAATGATTTGATTTCTAAAATGGCTAGTTATAAGCTGGTGTATTGTTGATCCGTCAGAGATAATAGTCCATGTTTTCCAACGATCCAAATCACATTCAGAAAATGCACCAAAGCATCGTGGCGTTGTTGCATTCCGCTATTCCAGTAACAATTATTCTTTTCGAATGCGAAAAAAAGCTCGGTGCGCAACAAAAGACTGACAGCAGCCATTTTTACTATGTTCTTGTGCGTGCATTTTGATGTTCACGCCGCAGCTGACCTGACCTTTTCAAAGCATATCAACGTAAAACATCGCAGCAGGAGTGCTGTTGTTTCAACTAACCTTCAATCGCCTAATGGAGGTGCTTCAGTGATCGTTTAGACACACTTTTCATTGCATTTTTTTCTGTGAGTAACCTCAGCTCACCCAGGTAAACGCAGATCGGTGGATGTGACAAGATGAATCGATTTTAGTCTTTTATTCTGACAATATAAATACGAAATAGCACGCCCTTGAGAGAGCAGAGTGCCATTTTTTCTCGTAAAGAATAATGAATGAGCAACTGATGAAACCAAACAGCATGGGCATTGTTACAGAACGGTGGCTGTGGCCACCAAAGCTGTTGATAATTACATTGATTATCGGAAATTCGACACTTCTCCATTTTAAGGTATCTATTTTGTTCATTTCCCTTCCGCTAACCCCTGTTCCATTGGCTTTACAGATTTTGAAATTCATCGTAAACACAAACTTATTAATTCCAAAATTGCTTGAGTATTCAACTTTGAATTTCTCATTTTGCCTGAGTTCCGCCAAACGCTGGCATGATGGAGTGCATTTCGCTGTTTCGCATAACTGGATTTGTTCCGTGCTCTCGAGAATATGAAGAATGAGTGTCAGCGTTCAGTGGACAATCCATATGTTTCGCGGCAATTCACAGTTCAGAATTCACACTCGTGTTGTGAGTTCAACAAAATACGACGTTGCACTATGTGTTGCACTACATTTCAGATTCTCGCGTAAAAACTCGCACATTCTGTCGGCATATTTTGTTCACTCGTGCGCGTGCGCACTTGGCAGCATCAGACAGCGTTGCCTTTTGTTGACAGACAATTTGTTAAAAATTCTGGTTGAACACAGACCTCCACTGTTGAACATTTGTGCTCTAAATTTCACAAAAATCCTCGTTTGTTGTTGTTCGTGAAAACGGCCATTTCACACCACGAATGTTTTGCGAAGTGCGAACTCACAAGTCACACCACACACGGTCTCTTTTGTGCGGTTTTGCTTAAACACAAACAGCGCCAAAAATTTGGTCAATTTCTTCACAGACGGTTGCGGAATGACAAAAATTTGTTGTTATGTCAGCAGGTACTGCTGTCCTGGACACATCACAACCTGTCACCTCGCCGCAAATAAACCTGCACCAGCGTTTTTGCATCTGCTAATGGTGCATCACCAGGAAAGCAGCACATAATCACTATCTTTGTCAACATGTAAATGGTAAGCTTTCATGCTTGTTGCTAAGCGCGCATTTCGAGATAAAGCTTCCGCTCAGCCATGCATACAGCTGTTATTAGCTACAAAATGCTCTTGTCTTGTTAATGCCCGTGTTGCAGCACTTGCACACGGGAAAACAGAAACTGTTAGAGGCTTCTTTCTGTTGACAATGCCAAAGTAAGCCAACACTTTCTGAGTTCTTGTTTGTGTCAGAACTTTTTTCGCTTGACAAAGCGACAGCCGCCGTGGTAGCCAATCTATTATTATTAGTAGTAATTTTGCGAAAGTCGGTCATTAGTAGCGCCAGTCGTCATGTCCAACCCAACCCAACCCAACCCAACCCCCTGAAGAAGGATGTTGTTATCGGTGGCCAACATCAGTCGCAATGCAGAATAGCAGGCGATCGCACGTGTGTTTTGTCGGTGCATTATTGTGTTCATTCACGCCTTTTTGCACGCAAATACGCACAGAGACACAAACGACCTTGCTTACTGCAGCCCTTCGGACTGGACTGGATTCAGTGTGATTTTTGTCACCCCCATAAATGCGCCAATGCTGTCGATTTCTATATTGACTGCACTGACTGACTTTGGCCGATCATGATCGATCGCTGCTATAGTCGCAATCCGTGTTTTTCGCTGGCTGTCCAATTCAAGATTTTCATATTCTAACCACCAGATTCCTTGAAACGTCTGCCCCTGCCGTGTTGTTGTTTATAGCCGTATTTTTACTGACATGCGTGTGACAAAGTGCGCTGCCCCTGTAATTGGCATGCTCGTTGCAGTCATGTGTCATGTGACTCTGCGTGGTAGTCTACCGGTTCGAAAGTTTCATGTTCAGTTATGCAAATGTTCAGTTGCAAAAGTTAGAAACGGTGAAATATGATTTGTAACTTCTTAACTGCCCACTCAGCATTAGATGAGCCTATTGTTGAAAAAAATGCTGCTGTAGGCACTGGAACGCGTTTTATCGTCATTCACTGAATATAAATGTTTATTTTTCAAACATCTTTGGCATTTTCAATTTTTAGTGCGCTCGCTAATGCATTCAGCACCTGTTGCCGGTGGGATAGGCTTTACACTTAGTTTTATTTGCTTATTATCGCACACATATAACCCATTCAATGCCTTTTTTCACCGTTTTCAGACACAGCATTTGAATAATTCGCAAACGTTTTATCGTTTATCGCGCTTCAACGGGCCAGTGGGAATGAAAACAAAACCAAGGAGCTGAATCTTGGACAAACAGCTAATAGTTTCTGTGCGATTGTCAGCCATAAACAGTCTGTAGATTACGTTTTATTGTTAAAAATATACGGTTTTACGATTTTCCTGAATCCCGTCGAAAATGATGCTTGCCGAAGATGAAGCTAGCTACGGTCTGGCGGCCACAAGTGCGCTATCTGAAATGTTGGCGCCAAACGCTGGCAATCCTGATTTCCCGCAAGCTCCGGTGTGGTACAGCGCCTCTTCCGGTGGTACAACCGGCGAGGGCACCCACCCGATCAACCTGGTGCAACTCGTCCTTGGCATCGTGATCACCATCGTCAACATCTTTCTGATTGGCGCGATTTTCGGCACCCGAAAGCTGCGCAGCGCGTCACACTGTTTGTCGGCGAATCTCTGGTTCGCGAACGTGATCTTGGGCGTTAGCGTTGCGGTCGCCAATGTCATCGAGCAACGTCAATACAATCGCACCAAGAATTACGGAAAAACCTATTTGGAGACCAATCCCAACAAGGATGGACTTGACCGCCATCCGAATGAAGAGAACTTCCTGCTGACAACAACCGAAGCGACGGTTGCCATGATCAACTCGATGGCGACACTGTGCACACTGCTGGCGTTGAACACGGCGAGATTCGTGTGCTACAGGGATCCGAGGGTACGCTTTTCTGTTTTTATGATATCTTCGCAAACACGGTTCCAGACACCAAGGAACAAAACTGTAGTGTTTTGATGTGGTTGGCTCTAGATGTGCGGCCAGTGTGTCCCATGATTATTTGTAAAATTGCTGAAATCCTGCTAAATCATTAAAATACGTGTTTTCCAGCAACAATCAAGTTGACCCACCCCCACTGTTTGCAAATTTCCAGGTGCGCATGAGCGTCTGGTCGGCGTTGAAGGTGATCCTGTTCATCTGGTCGGCCATCCTGGCGTTGGTCGTGCTGAAGACGGCGCTGCTGACGGCACAGCACTTCGGCCGTGTCTCCGTCTGCTACGAGTGTCTGGTCGGCTTCGAGCTGGCCATGTTGCTCATCTTCGTCGTCGTCGCACTGTTCGTCTACGTGATCGCAGCCTGGGCGCTGAGCGCACGACGTGGCTCACACATTCACTGCTCGCTCGATGGTGACGCGCACAACGAACACGAGCCGGTGGTGCCGTTGAACATGGCGCGCGAGACGTCCGACACGATCACCACCGGCCTCTGGATGAGCGTGTTCTTGGCGGCGTTCGCACTGCTCGTCACGCTCGTCTCGAATGGAGTGATCGCTAGGAATCGCGTTCGTGAACACTTCAGCGATTCTTACTTCAATTGTAGTTGAAATTCTTCCGAATTCAGGCAATACACATTCACAAGCTAACTCAGCCAGCTGAGTAAATTTGCTGCGCCCGATCGGGTTCGACTCAATCAACTTGGTGCTAACAAGAGGGTCGACGTGACTAGTAAAGTTCTGGTCTCTTGATAGTGCACTTTGAGAGCGTTATAAACCCAGGAATGCTGCGCAGTTATACAAACTGATGCGCCAGGGCCAAGCTTCCGCTACGTGTATTTGTGTGCGACCATGCAAAACGGGTTTCAGACCAGCACTTCTACCCCTAGCATTCAACATTGCACGAAATGCCTGAATTTCGTTGATTGTTGCAGGCGACTGACTACATCAGTGCACTGACGAGCGAGTTCGTGTTGACCGTGTTCTGTCTGCATGCACTGGTGAACCCGGTGATCGTGTGCTGGCGAGACGCGGACGTGGCACACGCCGTCGCTCAGCTGATGCGCTGTCGACCGACGGATGCGTGGGCGCAGCAGCCGACGTTCGCACAAACCAGGCACCACCACGACCAACACCAGCACGATCTGCGCAGCCGATCGAGGCAACGGTCAAGCAGCCTCCGATTCGTGCAGCGGTCCACACGTCAGGCGGCCACCAACGACTACGATGCGATCATGGCGACCAGTAGCAATAGTGCTACTACCACGGAGCCAATGCAGCAGTCTCGCATGACCATGAGCTCCAGTGAGCTTCTGGATCAATTCGGCCCGCCGCCGCCGCCCTACGAACGTGAGCAAACAAACAACAACAACAACGACAACAACATTGTCACTGCGCAATTAGACTCCAACAACCGTGATGGGAACTCGCAACTGCAGCAAGTATGAAATGTTGGTTTCGATGAATTCAGTTACTGTAAATAATGCGCGTACCGGTAGATAGTGATATGCAGAAAAAAACCTATTTATAACCCCTTGCTGATCAGTCCACAATGGATATTTTTTATGTCCCAAGAATTATGAAAGTTTTACTTTTCCATGATCATAATTAATAGACATCAGGGTGGCAATATAACGAAAATTCGCAGTTTATTTGCGTACAATTGTTGTTCAACCTTTTCATTCATTCATTCACTCGTCACTCTGCACTCTGTGCTAATTGATCTCACGATTCTCTGTCTATTTGTTGCGTACTTTAGTTTTCTAGTGCGTTCATATGATCCCATATGTGGAGACGTGTATCGCATGAACACAGAGCTCTGAATAAAACAGTGAGTTGAGATATTTTAACGAATTGCGACTTTTGTATGTGGGTGTGGGTGGGTGTAGAGATGTCAAGAAAAAAAAATTTTCTATTTTTTTTCTTTTAAAAAAAAAATTTTTTTTTTAAATTTTTTTTTTAAAAATGAAAGTGGTGAAGATTTCGGGGGCCGCAACACCACGGGGAGACGAGAGGGGGGGGGGGGGAAAAAGAGGGGGGGGGGGGCCCCCCCGCAGCGCGGCGCGGGGGGGGGAAAAAGAAAAAAAGGAAAAAAAAGGGGGGGGGGGGGGGGGGAGGGGGGGGAGAAGGGGAAAAGAAAAGAGAGAAGGGGGGGGGGGGGGGAGGGAAACGGGGGGGGAAGGGAGGGGGGGGGGGTGGGGGGGGGGGAGGGGGGGGGGGGCAGAAGGGGAGGGGGGGGGGAAAAGGGGGAGAGAAAAAGAAAAAAAAAAAGAGGGGGGGGAGGGAGGGAGAAAAAAATGTGTGGAAAAAGAAAAAAAATGGGAGGAAAAAAAAAAAAAAAAAAATAAAAAAAAAAAAAAAAAAAAATAAATATTTTTTTTTTTTTTTTTTTAATAAAAAAAAAATTTTGGTGGGTGTATCTGACTGAATTTAAACGGCCGTTGATCACATTGACGGCTATGCTCTATTCGATGCACCGGCATGCCTCACAAACGTTTGTGAATTGCGTGTGACATCACGGAATTCAGCTTTAGTGCAGATTAGCACCCGAAATTAATGCGTCGCTATTTTGGCATTGGAATCATAACGATTAGTATGTCTTCCAAACAAAATCGCTTCACGATAACTCACTGTGTGTATAATCAGTGATGTATGACATCGTGTGTGGTGAACACACCGGCTCACAGATATGCCAACAATAAAAATGTATTAACTCCGGCGAATATCCGCGCGCGTTTGCGCGGTGACACCAGATTTATTACGTGCTCGGTTTACGACTCGGTTGGTGCAAAATATTCCTCACATGGTCGGCACAATGAAATATACGGCGCCCCAAAAACAGAAAGACACTACAATGCTATAAATTTTCGATATCGATTAAAAGTGCCTATGGCCCTGGCCAGTATTGTTCGTTGGTGGGCAATTTCAGTCAGGTTGTGCGCGCGGGAGACAACACCAAACGCTGAATCCGTGTGAAAACATACAAGGTATTGTTACTCTGAAGGAAACCGGTGCTCCCAAAGTTAAAAGTCGACTGATTTTGCAAAGGTCACAAAGAAGAACGCTGAGAAACATGAAGAGCAGCCTTTTTTTGGTTGTGGCAGTCGCGTCAACAAATTATGAATGCAAAAAATGCAGACTATGCGTGTCCTACTGTCATATTTATATTGGGTTCCTCCTGACTGGAATTACGTGAATAGAACACTAATAAAAACAAACGCCATCAACTACTAACTGTTCATTATTCAATCAATGAATAATTATTCAGAAATGTATTGAATGATATTATGTTGTTGTGCTTCCTGTATTCAACAGCCCTCCTGCCGAGCTGTTAGACGCAAATGCAACAGTAAACAAAATCTAGACGGTCCACCCACACCACCAACCAGGCATCCCCCGTGGTGCGACAGACTGCGGTGGTGTGAAAAACAAACTGACACACAATCAAGCAAACCAGCTGTTGAAACAAATTGGCAAGATTAGATTGGAAAATTCGCACTTCGCAGCATTATATTACGACTTCATTGCGATTTCGAGCACCAAAGAAACAAACTGGCAAAATGGTAAACATGTGAAAACTTGAGTGGTCTTCTTTGAACAACAATTAAACATGAGATCACAGTTGAATTGCAACAGTGAATACCAACCAAAAGGCCATTTATTGATCGACTTTCCAAGTCACACGGCGATCCAGTAAGAAGTCTTTGTAATCATCTTGATGGCATTCACGCACAAAGTGATAAAACACTGAAACAACGTTAGAATATTTCGAAACTACTGAAACCAAAACCAAACTGAATTGCAAACTTTAAAGTCGCCCACGTACCTTCAAGCAGCGGGTACAGTTTCTTTGGCATCGAACGGAGATCGGAAATTAGTTCGTCAAAATTCTTCTTCTGTGAGTAATTCGTGATGGCTTTGTTGAATGCTTGCTTCTCGAGTGGCGTGGCAAGTTTGGTCAGCTGAAGTGACAAATAAATGTTTCTTTTCTGTCGCTTGTCAGAAGACCGTCCAATCAACGACGATTTCGTTGTGTTCGTGGCATAAAGCATAATATCCATATGCATGCAGACAGCGCGTTGTGCGACGACGAACACGTGGATGTGTGTGTTTTCGTGTGTACAGCTACGTGAACATTGGGACAGACCGTTTGCTTCAGTTCGATTGCACGCCTCTGTCTCTGTTCGCTGCTTTGCGGTGTCTTCACTGGTCGTTGATGTTGTCCACCTGCCTCGGCAGACGTACGTCCACTGTTGCACTTCGTGCTGTTCGCGTTGTTCGGCTGATTTTTTTTTAAATAAGAAACAACGTTGACTGGTGGCGAACAAAAAAACTGATGTGATGGTCAACCTTGAGTTTGATCTTTTTCCGTTGTGGCGCTGCTGACTGCGCGCTGGCCGCGGCACGTTTGGCAGTGACCGAACCGGTGGAACATGGGACAACTGCAAACAAGGGCAGGGTTCATGGCACGACAAAAACCAGCATGAGAAAACGTGAACACGCAAAACTGACCAGCAGAAGAACAACAGGCATTGCTGGTGTGGGCAGTGCAATCGTTCGCGTCAGTGTTATTCGTTGTTCGAGAAACATGTTGAACGTCGTCATCATTCTGCTCCTGAAAAAAGCACAACAACCGTGCTCCATTATTTAGCAATTGCCAGCAATCAAATTCAGAACTTTCACATCCGTTCCACCAACTGGATGGCGTTGGCTAGTTTGAGCACAGTGTGTTGAAGTTGAACTCAAATAAAAACGTCTTCAAGATGTGAACAATCAAGAAAGACAGTGCTTGACTATGCAGACCAGTGTTTGTATGGCGCTGCTTTGCTGTGTTGTCGGCGCTGCTGCTGTGGCGACGCAAACGCAGAATCGCCGTCGCACGCTCTCCTGCTGCTGCTGGCGGAGTTTCGTTCGTTTCTCTTCATCGAACGGATAGTCGTTCGGTTCACCGACTGCGTTGGACAAAAAGTCGTCAGTCCGATTTGCTACTTCATGTTTAGGATTAGGAGATTGGTGTACGCGTAATGATTGGCCGAGTTAGAATGAAGTCGCTGGCTCGCAACAAACAACTTACAGCCCCAAGTCAGAAGTGGAACGGTCGGCTTGCAGACGGGCGCCGTGGTGCTGTGTTGATTGATCAACGTTGCCCTGCGCTGCTGCATGTTGTTGCTGTTTGCGCCTGATAAGTTTCAGCAACACAATAAATAATGAGTAAATAGTTTATTGTTTTAATGCCAACAGTGGCCAACCGAATGCAAACGCGGACGCTGGCGGGACCACCGGGGCATCGGGGCGCGCAGTGGCGGAACGAGGATTGTGCCGACGATAGAAAGCAGCCAACTGTGGCACCAACGTGGTGAACGATGGGTACACTTTGTAGCTCGTTTGCATCCACCGCGGGAAATGATAACACGACCACTGCGCAAATCTATGAAAGAGAAAATCTCAATAGATTCATTTTTTAATAAGAGCATTAAAACATCAAGCAAAGCTGCAACATGATGACTGGCCACATCATAATATTAGCACAACCAATCAGCAAACGTGCAAATGAATCCATCCAATCAGTGAGCACCTCGAGTCCACCAGCAAAACGGCGCCAAAGTCGCGCACATGGCGAATCACGCGACCAATCGATTGATTCACAGCGCGCACCGCCTCCAACTGATACCAACAGTCTGCGGCGGTCATCTGAACAATGGACATAAAAGTGGAAGTGAAAAATGTCAAAAAAACTGTGGTGAATTGTAGCAGACAGTAGAAATTTTTCAAAAGTCAGTTTCGTTCGACCAACCCTGTGTTGCATCGGAATCTCAGTGGACTGGCACATGTTTGCCTGTCGACTTGCGTTGCGTAGCATGTGCATTTGCTTGAGTATGACACGCTGATCATAGACAGGTGGATACGGAATGGAG
Organism: Theristus sp. LFF4_11; assembly: GCA_030248135.1. NCBI lineage: Eukaryota > Metazoa > Nematoda > Chromadorea > Monhysterida > Xyalidae > Theristus > Theristus sp. LFF4_11. The sequence goes on from JASANC010003930.1 coordinate 11,678, forward strand.
CAGAGCACGACGGCGCGCGCTTGTCGATCCGTGAAATCGATGCCTTCGCTCACCTGGCAGTAGCACAAAAAACACAATCGCACGCGAGTAGCTGGTTGGCTGAATTTGAGTTGACTGCGTAACAACAACTTGAATTTTAATATGAAAACTTGAAAAGCAAAGAAACCAGCCTTTCCCCGACAAACGGCCATCAAGATGGCGCCACGATTGTTCACTTCATTGGTGTCATTATTGAACATCTGTGTGTATTCACGCATCATCGTACTGAAGTCCAGCTTGTTACTCGGCTCAACAAACACGCGCTTGTATTGCTGCAGTGACTGCCACACCGGTGACTGCTACAAGCAGCAAAAAGTGCAATCCGCATTGGCACATGCAATGTACCACATGCAACATATTTACACAGTACCGCTACATTGTTGCCGAAGTGCCCTCATACCTTCCACCGTTCGATGCATGCGCTCATGTGCGAGTACGAGGCAAAAAAGCACAGCAAACCGTGAGGCACCATACGCGCCAGGTTCACCAGCACGTCGCCCACCGATTGAATGTATTTCGGATTCGTACTGTGAAAAAGAAACGTAAAAAGTTGCAAAAAAAACCATTGTCCTAATAATCATTCTAGTTTTCACCAACCGATTCTTGTAGGAGCCATTCAAATCGACGTCACCAGGGCCTCGCTGTAGAATGCCGAGCATCACCTGCTCCGGTTTGATGGCGTGCTCGTTTTGCAGCTGCACACCGCAATTGCTGCAGTGAAAACACACTATACCAGAGGAACTCCATGTCAGAACGCTAAAAGTCCCAGTCTGAAGACAGTGCACTCTGCTGTGACACAGTAATGTTGCACACAAACAAACAAACACGCACACGCAACCAACGTACATTGCAATGTCACTGATGTATTGTTGCAATGGTGTCAACGTTCCACTGGTCGTGATCACACAACGCACCGCACTCTGCCCCTCAACCATGAAGCGCATGCCAATGAACGCCTCAAAGCACATGTACGACAACACAACACCGTTGTTGTTTTTCGTTGATTGCTGTGGCTCTGAGAAAACAAAACAGGATTTTTTGGGTTACATAATTCTTGGACGGAACTCACTTGCTAAAATCGCAAGCTAAACAAAAAAGTGATTCGCAAAAAACATTTTTATTAAAAAACATATTTAAAAATATTTAAATTTTATTAAAATTAAAAAATTAAAAAACATTCTTCTTTTACCATTTTTAAACTAACCGGAATTCGGCGGGTTCGCATCATGGCTGATCACTGGCTTTTTTGCGAAGCCAGATCTGGACTCCGAGCTGGCGTCTTCCGTGATGTGCACCTGATCAAAGTCAGCAAACCATTTGGTCCACCATGCAAGCGAAAAACGGCCAACACTTGCGACTTCAGAATCACACACCATGAACGCATCGTTGTTGTCGTGTTTGCGCGTGCTCGCGAACGCAGTTGGCATTTTCTTGTACTGTTCAGCTGCGAGCACCGCGTCCATGAACACGACGGACAAAAAGTTTTGAAACGTCGCCAACGCGCCACCGCGATGTTCGAACAAATTGTGGTGGTCGGCCGCTGCACACACAGAAAACTCGCTTGAATTACTTTGGCGCAGTTTGAATCGCTGTTACAAAGTCAAAAAAGGCAACCCATCGCATTACTTTGCAAGAGCACACAGATCATGTCATGGTGTGTGGTACCGTGTGCAGATGCTGTAACCTGCATCGTCTTGACAGAAAGCTACACCGTTTCAGATGTGTCTGTGCACGTTACACCCTACCGTTGCACGCGCATGCTACGGACACGTTTTTTTTCGACCAATACTGACACAATTGTACAGCCATGCTGATCGAATGGCGCAACACGTATTGTCCGACCAATGAATGAATGAGTGCACAAGTAAATTTTAATCAGCCAATCCAGATCAAAATCTCAATCAACATTGGCGGTGACTCACATCGCTGCGCGAGGTACGCAGCAGCACGATCGAGCAGCGCGCACAAGGCCGGTGCACGCTCGGCCGTCAGTTGCACACGACGCAGCAACTCCAGCAGAAACGTCTGCTCATACACACGACCACACAGATGCTGCACGCGTGTCCCGGTGCTCGCACTCAAGTTCGGCACGCGTTGTTGCGCCGCTGGCATCGTTTTCCATTCGTTCGACTTGTCCGTCGTTTTCGCGTCTGCTTTCAAGTCAATCGCATCCAGCTCAGCGACCAATTGCTGCAGTAGTACTGTAGAAAAGAGACTCTGGTCAGCAAGTGATCTTCCAAACGGCGAACAGACAAATAGAAACGTTTCCGGCATCTTTGAACTTTCCACGTAAATCGGAGAATGTCGCAAACTCACGCAACAGCTCAGCCAAATCGTGCTCTGAAAGTTCGGGCGTCTGCCCAGCGGCGTTGTTTCGCTCTGACTGGCCGAACGCTGCCGTAGTCGCCTCCTGGGATCGGTCGTAAGAAATGGGATTCACTCAGTCGATCACAGGTACAAGACACGCACGTTGATTTGTCTCACATCAATATCTTGCCCATGGCCAGTTCACAAACCAGTGTCTCTTTTTCTTGGTTGCAAACGCACCATTTCATCCCTGAGCTGTGCTTCATCGTCCAGCAGCCCCTTCAACGCAGACTGTGTCTCAAACATGCACTGTGCAACGTCGCGTGTTCGCAGGGTCACCGAACAGCTCGTCTCGCACACTTTTTCCTGAAATTGCCCGGGAATAAACATAAAAAACCAATATACCACAACAAATTATTTTGAAAAAAATTCACCAGATTATGCGCTTCGTCGATAATAACAACGGCGTTTTTCACATCGATTTTGTTCGCCGCTCGGACCTGCAAAAAAAGATAGCAGTGGAAATGAGCAATGAGTTCGAGCTGTGGGGGGTCGAGTTTGTGAAAGAAACTGCCGAGGAACTAACCGATGGATCGATGATGTAATTATAGGGCAACAGTATCAGATCAGCGTCAGCCATGGTCTCGCGACTTTGGTAATACGGGCAGATGCTGAAGTGGATAAGCATAAAACGATTGTGAATTTCAGGTGAATGTTGATTGAACAGGTGAACCTGAACACACTTTTTTGCTTGGCCTGCTTTCAACAGATCTTCAATGTCTTCGGCCTTTGTACAATCGAACATGTTCTTGTCGTTCTGTGCTGCAATTGAAATCAATCAGGTGGCCTCAAAATGTGTTCTTTGGAACATTAATTGACTGAATTCACTTGTATTTTGCTCTGACCTTTCTCGTATCCGTTGAAGTATTTACACGTCCTTTTCTTGACATGCCGACGGCAGAGGTGCTGCTGAAGACCAAATGAACCAGGTGTTCACACTTGAACCCACGGCACTTCGTTCAAAAGTTTGTAAAAATCTTCAAAGCAACCGAAAGACACACTTTTATATTGCGATTGGTCTCCTGCTGCACTGAGCTGTTCAGGCACAGTTGGTCACGTGATGCGAGCACACAAACTTTCACCAGCCTAAAACAGTCAAAAAATTGAAGTCAGCATTTGCTGCAGACAATGTATAAAACAAACAAACGAGGAAAGGTGTGAAATGGTTCACCCAGCGTAGACAGTTTTGTTGAGTTCTTTGATCACTTGACTCAGCTGACTGTGCGTGCGCGACGCATAGAAAATACGAGGTCTGTCCGTTTGCTGGTTCTTTGAAGTCGCTGAAGAAACATCGAAACTTTCAATGTCAGTGCTAATTAAAAAAAAACAAAATCTCAATTAATCACATCTTTAGCCAACAACAATTGAACTGGCAAAATGGTTGATTCACCTGCACAAAACAGAAAATCACCGTTCTAAATCTGAATCTTTCAATACAGCAAGTGAAGTTGATGTTTTGCGCGAAGTTTGAGAGACCACGGAAAAACAATTTTTCGCCCTGAACTGTTTTTTTCATCTCGATGCTCACCATGGTCCGTCCATTTCGCGTCTCTCACAGTCGGATCGGTTGCGTCTGATTGGACAAACTGATTGGGTGTCACCAGCGCTTGTTGATGCAGATCGCCCAGATTGTGCATGAGTTGTGTCTGCGCACGCAGCTGTTGCTGACGGTACTGCAGCCAGGCGAGCGACGCACACAGCAGACACAACGTTTTGCCTGGTGTTGGAGAGCAAAATCAGGCAACGAAATAGCTTTAAATTTTTTTGTGGCTTCGATTTCTTCTGCTATTAGCGATCAACACATAATCTTAAAATAAGGTACTTGTCATAAACAACACTGTAATGTTGCACAGCCACACACACACACACACTCGCTGCTGTCATGTGTGCGCATGTGCTGCTGTAATCGTATGTGTTTGTGCAACGTTACTCTGTTATAATAAGTGAGTCATTGTCTTCAGACCAGGACTCTCTGATGCGCATCGGTTTTGCTTCACAATTAGTCATTTTTCATCCCCGCTCGTCTCACCTGTGCCGGTCGGTGACTCCAGTGCTGCGTGTTCACTCTGCAGAAAAAAATAATAAACAATGTGACAACTAGCACAACTGCTAAAACAGATTTACTCAGCAAAGAATAATTATATGAAATATGCGACTATATAGACGAGATGACTGGACGTTGGTGTGGCGTTACGTGGCCGTTGGCCGAAGCCATTGGATGATTTGTGCTATATATATCGGTGTCCTTTCTGTATAACGGGGGAGTCAGATCAGTTGTAGTTTGTATTGCTAATAAACCTTCGTACTGGCTGAGGTGTGGACGTGGGTGATAACCTTTTCTGGTGAGCCCGACGTGATGTCTGAATGTGTAGCCTTCTGAATGGTACTGTATTGGCTTGAATTGGCTCTCGTCATCATCATTGCTAGAATCATTGGCGCCCAGAATCGGAAGTGTGGTTGGTTTTATGTTTGCTTGCTGTTGTGTGCTGTGTTTTACGTTTGCAGTCAGCAGGACGGTAGTATAGTGGCTATGTCGACGACGTCGGATGAAGTGGATGGTTTGAAAGTCTCGGACACGGAGATGGCGTTGTGTCACAGTGGAAAGTTGAACAAGCAACAGGCAATTTTGCATGTGAAGGCGTATTGTCAGCGGGATGACCGGGATGCCCTGTTACGGTTGGTGAAAACGTTGAGAGAGCGAAAACGTCTGCACAAACATTTGCAGTACGAGGTGAAATGTACACTTGGTCATGTGGATAAAATGGATGTGAAGCAGATCAGTGCAAAGTTGATTCAAGTTTTGAAAGAGTATTTCAGGCACGAGCAGTATCTTGAATTGTCCCAGGATTGGTGTCGTTATAGCACAGAGCAAGAGGCAAGTGATCATGGCGCAGAGATGAGTGAAGAGGGCAGTGGATCAACAGCTGTGTTGTCGACAAGGGACAGCAGTCAGTTTGGGTGTAGTCAAAATCAGATTGTGTGCTGTGATTCAGAGAACGGTGCAGAACTGACGTCGGTAGACGATGTGGACCAGGAAACAGCGATGCAGTCGGTGTTGTTGTATCACGCGAACAGGGATCGTTCGGCTATGTTGCATTGGTGTCGCTGTATACGCGTATACAAAAGCATGAGCAAGCAGATGCAGAAAAAGGCGGCTAAACTTTTGACAGCGACAGCACACAAAACTACAGATGAGTTGGGCATGAAATTGATTGCTTTCATTCACGCTTATTTCCAGTCACATCAGTTTTTGACGGTGCCTATCAGACTGACTGATAGTACAGAATCAGAAATTGACAGCACAGACTCGGAACGCAGTACGCGTACGCACACGCACGCACGCACGTCTAGCACAAAGAGTGGCGGTGCTGGTTTGTCAGTTGGCGATTCTCGGGTTGACCGTGATGGCAGAAAATGTGCATCAAACAGTGACAAAAAATGTGATACGGGGGTGAAAGAGAACGTGCAGTCGGCTGGCGCTAAAAAGAGTGGGCAAAAAAAGAGGGCCGTGCGTAGCAGTATTTTGACCCTGGAGACCGACAAAAACAAAAATGTCCGTGGTGGTTGCGGTGCAGAAAAAAAGCAAAGACCCTCTCAAAGTGAGCACAAACGCACCACACACGAGAATACTGTTTTGCACGATAGCGCCGAAGGTAAGTTGGGAATTGATAATTCCGTCAAGAAGGCGAGGCCGACAAACAACGAACGGGTCAACAAAAAAATGAGTAACAGTGACAGTGATTGTGATTCTTTGAATGTGACCACACAATTGATGCAAATGATGATGGAACAGCGTCAACAGAATGCCATGTTGGTGACGGTGATGCAAAGTCTGTGTGACAAGTTGAATCAGTTGAATATGCCAGTGCAGGAACATGTGAGCCAATCAGGTAGCACCGACAATGGGTGTGCGACGAAGGAGAATCGAAATGTGCAATCAGTCAAAGCCAGTCATGCAGGTGCGTGTGAGTTAAATGGCCAGCAAAACACTCAGTGCAGTCAGAATTTGAGCAATGAAATGTTGTTGTGTTTGCTCTCAGGTCAGTTTGAGAAATTTGATCCATCCAAGCACAAAAACTTCAAGGCGTGGTTTGTGAGTCTGAAGAACAGGTTGAAACTGTGTAATGCGCCAGAGGATGTGGCCGTAGAACATGTGCGGTATTGTCTGGAAAATGAGGCGCAGAGTGCATTTGACCAACAGCCAGAACAAGTGCGCAATAACCTCAGTCAGATCTACCAGTATCTCGAGCAAACGTACGGACCGCGAAACGAAGAATTTGCAGCAGTTGGCAATTTTGCTGAAGCGCGCAGAGAGAAAGACGAACCGATTCGCGTGTATTCTAATCGTTTAAAGCGACTTATGCTGCAGGCAGGGGGATCGCAGAATGTGGAATATGGTTCGTTGTATGAACTGCAGTTGCTGACAAAGTTCAGGCACGGTCTGGAAGCTTATCCGGCGTTGGAGCAGAAAGCACATGAGTTACAGTACAGACGTTTGCCGTATGAGGATGTTGTCAGCAAGATTGAGCAGATGGACGACGTTCATAAACATCGACAGGAGGAGAATAGCAAGCTGAGTGTGGGCATCAGGCAGAGGGAATTCAGTCGCAATTACAGTTCGCGTCGTTATTTGCCGAACAATGTGGGGCGCAATTATGTTAGCACATGGCAGAATCAGAATCATAATCAGTGGAATCAGAACGGCTATCGTGGTAATTACGGTTCTAACTTTCGGGGTGCTCACGTGCAAAATACATACAATCAGTCGCAGCAGTGCAATTACCAGAACAGGCCGTACAGCAACAGTTGGCAGAACCAGAACCAATTTATCAGACAGACTTATCAACCCAACGGTGGTAACGGTAACGGTAGATACGCACAGAACCGATACAATTTTGCGCAAACGCAGTACAATCAGTCCTTTCCCAATAAACAGCAGAATGTGCAGTTGTCAGTTGCAAAAAAGGTGGGCTTGGTTAAAGGAGAAAGTCAAAGTGACAGCGACGAGGTGAAAGTGGAGCAGAACAGTGAGGAATTTGAGACGCCATTGCTGAATGGAAAACCGGTGACTTATTATTGTGTGGACACGGGTTCGGATGAAATGATTTTGTCAACTGTTTATGCGAGGGAGCGTGGATTGAACGTGAACCATGAAAAGAGACTGTTGCAAGCGGCGAATGGATTGCCAGTGAAGGTGGATGGTGTGTGTAAGGCGGAGTTGTGTGTTGATGGCATGAGCATTGACAATTGTGAGTTTTTGGTGTCGCCAGATTTGAACAAAGACGTGGATATGATCATTGGGCGCAATAAACTACGGCAGATTGCAGTGCAGGTGATTACTAATAGTGGCAAGCCAATGAGATTGATGAAAAGCAAACTGCAAAAAGAACAAAATGAAAAACAGTCATTTTGGCGTTGTATTCGTGAGCGTGGTCCAGTGAGTGGAGTGAATAAGCGTATAGTGCCACCGAAGTCAGTGGAGGTTGAATTGGAAGATGGAAAATGTGTGTTGCGTCCAATGGAACATTTAAGGAAAGGACGAGTTGGTTGAGATGCTTTGTGGTTTCGTTGATATCGTTGTTCTTTGCTGTGTCTTGTATTTATTGGGTGATTATTGTGATACCGTCTTCATTGATGTCTCCGTTCGTTTGGTTGACGGGGAGAAGAGTGATTATTGTGGTACCGTCTTCATTGATGTCTCCGTTCGTTTGGTTGACGGGGAGAAGACGAGATGACTGGACGTTGGTGTGGCGTTACGTGGCCGTTGGCCGAAGCCATTGGATGATTTGTGCTATATATATCGGTGTCCTTTCTGTATAACGGGGGAGTCAGATCAGTTGTAGTTTGTATTGCTAATAAACCTTCGTACTGGCTGAGGTGTGGACGTGGGTGATAACCTTTTCTATATGGAACCTGGGTTTTTTTTTGCAGAAAAACGTCGGTTTTTTGCAGAAATTTTGGACCGTTTGCAGAAATTTTTTAGCAGATTTCTGCAAATTGCAGAAACAGATTTGCATACAAACTTTGGTTCTGCAATATTCATTTTGTGTTTAGCGCTGGACTGAAGTTTCACATCAACATGGAAGAAATTTCAAATAGTTTTTTTTTGTCAAAAGCAGCTGTTTCGGCGGTTGCTGTAGCGCTATGATTGGCGTTTTGTTTTGCCTTCGTAAATAATAAAATCGGAGTATTTCAAATTCGAAAAATAAAACAGACTCAGATCAAATCGAAAATTATTGTTTGCTGTTAGGTTTTCTGTTTGGAATTAGAATGAAGTGATCCATCATCGACACAACAGAAGATGCAAAAATAAGACATTGGCGGAGGTACGGTGCACAAGTTTGTCGTCGAGCTGGTCGAGAATCTCAGCAACCTATTCGAAGATGCGCACAGTGTTCTCAAGGCTGCCAAAATATTCTACCTTCTGAGATAGATGGATCTGAACAGCTGCTAGCGTACGGAAATGCCGATCTGCCATATCTGCACTTGTTTTATTCATCAATTTTGCCGGGCAAGGGCAGTATCGCTGACGAATGGAAACGATTCAAATGCGAACGAATTCAATTCCCTGGTCCGGGTATAACTGCAGGCAAGCATGCAGTATCTGGGGATGAAAACAAAGAGGCGATACAAAATCAAACCGTACACCTTTGCACCTTTGAGAACGTCGAACCGATCGAAGCCCATCGCTTTGATTGCGAAATTTGAGCAATGAGGGTTCTCATTTGATATTGATTGTGTTGGTGTTGGGTTGAATGATTTGAAACGAATGATTGGTGATTTGTTTGGTTTGGCAATCTGGTTTGGTTTTGGTGTTTTTTTTCTGAATCTTTAAAAAATTCTGCGGTAAAACGATGCAATTGGCAATTGCAACTCTGAGCATCGTTAAGAAATGATGCTCAGAACGAAGAAAAATGACATTAAACAAGCACAAAAACTATTTTCGTCATGTTTTTGAAATTTGCAGAAACCAAATTTCATTTGCAGAAATTTTTTACCAAATTTCTGCAAATTGCAGAACCGACTTTTTGAAAAAAAAACCTAGTATGGAACACGCTAGGTAGCAAACCAGCACAAGTGCTACATAACAACCAAACTGAACGAACGCACATGCAGCAGACTCTGCAGCACTTTGTCCATGTACTTTATCTGACATTCGTACGGCTCGTACGGGAAGTCGATTTCAATACCGCGAATCTCCAGTTTGTGGCTTCGCTGTTTGCTTGTTTTCCTCGGGAACGTAAAATTCTCGGTCTCCATCGTATCTGCTGAGATCTGGTTGACGCTGACCGTTTTTTCTATTTCAACCATAAGAATCGCAATGAAAGGAATGAAAGCATCTCTCGACAAGACACAGTTAGCACAGATCAGACTGTGTTGATTCTATTTGATCAAGGATTGCGAAAAAGCAACCACAATCAAGAGTTTAGTTTTATTTATTTTTCAGGACTGCATGAGAAAAGGTGTTGACTTGACAAATGACAAAGACACTACTGACAACTGACAAAAGGTGGCATTACTTACACTAATTTTCTAACTGAGACAAAGTCAACTAAAAAAGCTAAAACATCAAAAAGACCAATAATAATGTCGTGACACAATCTGCCAACAATGCCGCATTTCGCACCCTGCTACTGGAACGCTCTCTTCAGCCACTTTGGCAGCGTGCGTTGTTCGCGAGCGTGTTTCGTCTCTCTCAAGCCGTCGACGACCTCCGCACAGAACTCCGGGTCGCCATCGAGCAGCGTTCGAATGCGGCCGTACATGCGCAGCTGGATGCCGACGGAGGCGCACGACGCCAGCGCTTGTGCCACCAGAAAGTACCTGTGCACGGGGGCAACGTTCGTTCAGACCGCAACATGCACTTCAGAACGTGATTCGCTGGATCGGTGAAGCAAAAGAAATGCATGCATTCAGATTGGTCAAACAATCAGCACGCAGCGAACAGGCCGAATCAATTTGCCTGTCTAATAATTTGAATTGGCGTCTTTCCTTTCGAAAAATGTTCGAAACGACTGCCTGAAGCGCTCGTTAAACGCGTACAGCATAGCCGAACAAATAAAACACTCCTTGTCTTCTCAATCAAGGCAAGACCAGTTGCAGACTAGACGTCGTGTTGTTCAAGAATGCCGGATTTTTCCAGTCGTGTGTGCAAAAGACTGAGAATAAACAGAATCGTTTCAAGAACCAATTGATTTTGAAAAAAAACACGTCAAATTTGACGCACAGTTGACCTTCTAAGCATCTTTTTTCTTTCATTCAAATTTAGCGCCGTCCCTGCATCCTGAAAAAAGCTGCCATGTTTAATCGGCCATACCGGAGAAATGAAAGACATTTGCCAAAACACAAAACAAAACAAACTTCATGGTCGGATAGCGCCGCGGATTGAACGTCGCCCAGAGCGCGCCGGCAGTTTGCCTGAACGTGCGCATTTTGTTGCGTCTGAGCAGCTCGATGTGTTCAGCACGAGCGAGCATCAGCAACGACGAGGAGCACACCGCGAGCAGCGCGCAGCCGAGCGTGCACGTGGCGCTCTGCAGCGTGCGCGTCAGCTGTGCGCGCCAGCAGCGTCCGTGCTGCTGCTGTTCACCAGCGCGTATCATTCGCTCCTTCAGCAGCCAGTGTGCGCCGGTGTTGGAAAAGCACGCCGCGACAGCAGCGATCAGATCGGCCATGCGCGGTGTGCCGCCGAGCATCAGCGGCATCAGAGTGGCCAAGTGGCGCGTGACGAACAACGTGCTCACGCCTGCCACCAGCGGCGGCAGCACGAACGCGTAGTGGCCCATGTGCCTGCGAAACAAGCAGCACGCCCGCTGTGCAATCACCCAACTCGCCAATGCACCATCGACCATGGCAACCCACAGCAGTCAGCTCGATGCCATTTGTGCATTCTTGCATGCCGATCAGCTGCGTACTGCTGGTTGTCAAATTCTCGGGTTCTGCGACTCAATGCGTTTGAAGACGTTGAAAGAAAACTTGTTTCAATATTTGTGGCAATTCAAACTAGCCTAAGTGACTAACCACAAAACGGACTCGGATCACTTTTTTAACAATTTCGAATTTCCGCGTCATGTGAATGAAACTGCTTACCTACATATCAATGCCCGCATTGAGTCTCGGAATCAAAATGAAAGATAGTTGGACGAGTGAAGCCAGTTAAAATAACCTGGTTGCGTATGATTTCCAGTACGGCTATAGAACAAAACAAATCAGCAAAAAACTTTTTAACCTTCAAGCAATTGTTATGAGACGAACCGTTCAAAGCGATCCGGCCACCTCTGCAACGCCTCATCGTACAACTCAACCGACCCGAAGGACGTTGAAGGCAATGCGTGAAACGCAGAGGCCTGCTGCACACTGGAGTCATCGTCGCACTCGCCACCGATTGATTTGCGATTCCAGATCGAACCAAGGTCAGTATTGGTGACAACCAAGGGGTCTTGCTTTTCCGCCATTTCGTTGTCAAAACAGATGTACCCTGTTTCGAGCACGCTTACATTTTAGCACCTCAATTTTTAGCATGCACGCATGTCATGCATGATGCCTTTGTGATCGAGTGCAGTTAATTGAAGAGGAAAATACTTTTCTCACAAAGCGTTCAAATCAAGACTGCTGTGAACGTGAGGCGTTTGCATCTCCAGATAAAATCGTTCATCCTAGTCGAAAAATGTCAGCAGAAAATGAGTTTATTCTTTGTTTGCGCTCAGAATTTTGCAATGTTGTACACTACGAGCGACTAGCGTGCATCAAAGCAAAAACAATTGACAATGAAACAATAAATCATTCACTTTTTTGAAATTAAAGAAGTGACATAGTTTCTGATTCTGAATGCGAAACTAGCGCGCACCGTTTCATGTAACCGTGTGAACAAATCACGGTCCGTGACCAGCACTGGCACCATTTTGTGCCACGCCCAGAGCTGGCCTTCAACAGCGACAATCGCACCGACCAGTTGTAGGCCGCACAGTGTCCTGAAAATTGGCGCAAAACCCGAATAACACCACAAACATTTCAGTCTCCAATTCAATCAACTGTATACAACCGAATTAACGTCATCTGCTCTGAAGCATGCACGGTGACTCGTCTGCCTTGACGAAAAACATACACGAACTGGGATGCATCAAACTGAAATTCTGTCGTCTGTGACAACGGGCGTTTCCAACCAAATGACGTCACATCGGTCTGGCACGTACGAATAAATAAAAACAGCCTCCCGCAAACACCTACCACAAGTGCGGCATGCTTGCGAGTCGTCTGCAGGCCATGCCGAGCGCAGCGATCAGTCCAATCAACGGCTTCGATCCCTGCGGCAGTCCCTTGCGCACGTGCGTCTCGATCGTGCCGGCGCTTTCCTTGAGCGTCACCAGCGCCACCGGCGTCACAAAGGCGCCAAGCGCCACCAGACTCGCCTGTCGCATCACCAAGCAGCCTGCACATTGGGCGGTCGTCCTGGCGTCCACGTCGAACATCTCGCGTCGCACGAAACGCTCCGTCAAAATGGCGGTCATCGCAAACGCACTGGCTGCGCCGAGCACTTTCGGGCGTAATTGTGCCACGGTCGTCAGAGGCTGCGGGAATATGGTCTGACTGAGATGGTGACCGATGCAGTAGCCGTTGGCTGCCGCGCACACTGGCGACACAGAGATGCTCAGCTTCAGAACGCACCTGTGCTTAGCAAGTGTAAGAGCACACCGTTGTGTATCAACACCCAACAACATCGAACCCAGCAAAGGCACGTTCATGGGCCTGCTAAAGTGCAAACGCCAATAAACCATGCATCCATACGAGCAGTCTCTTCGCAGACAGGCTTGGTTGTGTTGCAACATGGTGACATTGCAAGTTGATGAGTGCATTCAGCGAACGAACCTGTCGAGTATGTTCGGCCACCGATGCATCATAGCATTCACGAGTCTGTTTCGTTCGTCTGCCTTCATCCGATGCAACTGCGTCCAAATGAACACGTGCGGATCAGTGTCAGCTTTGTTCGCATTGACCGCAGCGACATCCCGCCACAGTTGCACAGGGTCTGCGGCACCGTCCATTTGGCCCCATGAAACGCCTTCTCCAACCCCAATTTTTGTTGAGTGACAAGTTTGACTTGTCGAAGCAAGAAATGCCTCAATATCACCGACAGCAGTGGTTCGGACTCGGAGAAAATCGCTCCGTGTATAATGTCAATTGTACAAATGCAACCAAACACCTATAGCGCTTTTATCTGAAACGTCGAAATTTGTTCACCACAAACATGAAGAAATATGTACAAAAAATGCGTTGACCCGTTTCATCAACGCCTGATGAGCAGGCCAGCCCAAGTCACCGGACGTCACAACAATTTGAGTTTGACAGTAATGAATGTTGCTAATGAATTGCAGTTTACAGTCTGTATTATATTGTTTGCACAGTAAAATTCGCATTCATGTTATCTCAGGATATACGTACGCCTGCCTGTCTCTGCTTTCACTGATGTTGACGGACACTGAATATTTCACGATCGCGCTTCTTCAACGTAACATTGATCGGATCTTGGCGCGTGTTAATCGATTCGTGGTTAAGCAAGCGAATACGGTTCAAATCAGACGTTTACAAGTAGACGGGCATAATTGCGTCCACGTGCGCACGACACAACGGACAGAAAGCGGAGCGCGGTAGTAATTCGTCGGCACACGGCTCGCACAGGCAGAGGTGTGAGCAGGGCCGCAGCAGCACTGTACGTTGGCGATGCATGCACACGACGCACAAAACTGTCTGAAAGTGATCATTGCGAATCAGATCGCTGCAATAAAATAACCGTGGCCATGATTCCAATTGTATTCAGTATTCATACGAGTATATGCAGCCGGTTATGCATGTTTCTTGACGGAAACGAAGGCTAAATTTTTGTGCGTGTTTGGCACCTTAGCTGCATTCCAAATATCCAAACGATCGTGTCGATTGACTGCGCCATCACCAGCATACTTTGATTTGATACAGCTAGGGTTGGCAAAATACCGTTTTTTCAAATCGTGGTAAAAATACCTGTATTTTTACCGGTAAAATTACGGTAATTTTACCGGAAAAAACGAAAGCCAAAAAGTTGTAAAAACCCACATATTTTTCGCAGCCGACTTTCAACTTGAACCAGGACTTGTGAAAACAACTTTCAGAATGCTTTGTTCAAAATATCGTGCACCAACAAAGAAAATAAATTATGTTTGGGCTTGAAAACCCAAAAGGTCAGCAATAAATCGAACATTATCTTTTGCTCAATAATTATTGTCCACCAATTACATAGGAAAAAACCACAGCGTTTTCACCGGACAGTCTTTGGTCACAATAGACGAACACAATTTGCTGCAATAACGCAGTTAAACCGAATCAGTTCAGTCAGTTCAGATCAAAAAGAAAACAAATCAGTAATTGTGTAAGAAAGACAATGTTGAGCGACATTTGGAATTTTTGAAATTTTCAGCTCAGCTCGGCAGCTCCAGCCGATTCTTGCACATCGCTTAACAGTTCTTTCAAACATCAGTGTCAATTTCGTCATAATATTTTTCTTGGTCGCAGATTTTCTCATTTTCTCATCAAATATGATATAAAAACTCAGGGTCCGAAATTGAAAAAAACCGGAAAAATACGAAAAAAACCGGAAAAATACAGAAACGGTCTTTTTCCCGTTTTTTTCAAGGCACCAATTTTTGCCCTGGTAAAAAAACGCGTATAAATACGTGTTTTTTTACAGGTAAAAAAACCGGTATTTTTACCATGCCAACCCTAGATACAGCACAGATTTTGATACAATGCTAAACCGATACTACACCGATACTGTCGTGCAAACAAATGACGTTAAGAACTTGTTCAGTCTTACTTGTTCAGTTGCCGTGTTTTGTTGCTCGCAATCTTCAAGAGGCGGAGCGCTGGGCGTTGCACGCCGAGTGACGTCATCAATGACAGTCGGATACAAGGAGCCACTAAAAATATAACAGGATCAATGATTCTTATTGAAAGATAAAAGACCAAACCAAATGTTCAATTGCAGCACAATACCAACCGAGAGTCAGAAGATGGATGATGCTCGTATTCTTCCGTGCGGTCGTCATAACGAGCAGCGCGCTCCACATTTCGACCAACAAACTGTGCCGTAGCCGTGTGACGGTGCGACCGTGACGGTGGCGTTTCCGCTTCATCGAGATACATTCGTTCGCGCCCGGTCAAGAAATTACGCACATTCGTTACAATTAAGACAAAACCGGCAAAGGCGTACGCCAGATTTATCAAGAAGAACGCTGTGCCTTGGAAAACGCCATTGACGGTTTCAAAAACTCCTTGCGTCGTTCCACAAACAGCCGACGTCATCGCACGTACAACCATGTGCACGATTTTGAGCAGCAGATTTACAAAGAACATGCCAACGCGACACAGCAGCACAAACGGGACGTCAAGTCGAAAATAGACCATCATGACAAACGCACCGAGCAGCAACGGAATCATAGCGAGTGAATGAAGTGAGTGACTGAAGTGCTGTTCAAGATCAAGACAGTTTCCTTTTTTGTTGCTTTGCTTAACCTAAAAGTTAAAACGCAAGCCACACATGGGATTTTTGTGGTTTGTTATCAGTGCACCAGTAACAGAAGTCAACCGTTGTCGCGGTCGCAGCAGGGGTCAAGATGGGGAACATAGTTGTTCCAGAGCCGAGGGGTTGGGGGGGGCGATATAGATAGCTGGAGCAAATTTTCTAGATAGATAGATAGCTGGAAATTTTTGGGGGGGGGCGCGGGGGGCAGTACCGTGGGCGGGGGGGGTGGGGGGGGGTACACCCCCCAGAGCACCAGAGACCGTCGGGTGGGGGGGGGGGGGGGGGGGGGCACCGTGCCACCCCCCATCGGACCCCCCCCCCTCGAAAATTTGGCCGACACCCCCCCCACACCCCCCATGAAATTTTGTCTGGCGGAGACCCCCCCCCAAAATTTTCTGCACACCCTAATTTTTTTTCGAAAATCATGATTTTTTTGTCTATAAAGTCTATAATATAAGCTGAATATGATAACTTGACCATCTTCATTGTAATTTCAAAGATTTTGCAGCTAAATTTAGCGTTTTTCGGGGGGTCCTGGGGGGGGGGGGTCCCACGTTACCATAGGTTGGACCCCCCCTCACTTTTTGGTCGGCACCCCCCCACGGCACCATACCCCCCTTCGAAAATTTGTTTGGGCCCACGGTACTGGCGGGGGGGGGGCATGTGACTTTGGGGGGGGGCCGGTCAAAATTTTGAAATTTGATAGATAGATAGCCAAAACGCTAAAAAGCTATAAAAACAGCAAAATAATGCTAAAAATACACTAAAAATCAAGTATAAACGCGTATTTTACCTAAAATTAGCGAAATTTTCAAGAATTACAACCAAAAATGGTCAATTTTGGTCAAAAATTGACTCATTTTATGTCTTCGAAGACAAAAATTTTCAGATAGATAGCTGACTGAGAAATTTTTTTTGATAGATAATAGCTGAGCCGAAAAAACCTGTCTGATAGAGATAGATTCGAAAATTTTTTGGGGGGGGGCGGCCCCCCCCCCAGCCCCAGGCCCCCCCCCCTAGAACAACTATGCCCCCCAATGATTGAAGTAGACCCCCCCCCACCCGGGCAAACAACCCCCACCCAAATATTGGTCCCAAACCCCCCTTTCGAAGTTTGGGGGCCCGCACCGCACGCACCCCCCCCCCCTCAGCCAGAAAATCCTGCCCGTGCACGGGCAGATACCCGTGTACCCCCCTCCCCCCCTTTACCTCAACACGGGTACTAGACTCCCCCACCCCCCTATACGAGAAAACACGGGATCGCACCCCCCCCCCTCACGACATAGTTGTTCCAGAGCCGAGGGGTTTGCGGGGGCGATATAGATAGCTGGAGCAAATTTTCCAGATAGATAGATAGCTGGAAAATTTTGGGGGGGGCGCGGGCGGGGGGGGGGGGCATGTGACCGTGGGGGGGGGGCGGTCAAAATTTTGAAATTTGATACAAAAAAGATAGATAGATAGCTAAAGCGATAAAAAGCTACAAAAACAGCAAAATAATGCTAAAGACACAAACTTCAAGAAAAATGCAAAAAATTACGATATTTTTGGGAAAAATTAAGATGAGATTGACCACCGTGAGGGGGGGGGTGCGATCCCGTGTTTTATCGCGGAGGGGGGTGAGGGGGGGATCTAGTACCCGTGTCGAGGTAAAGGGGGGGAGGGGGTACACGGGTATCTGCCCGTGCACGGGCAGGATGTTGATTTGTATACATACTTAAAAGTGATTTTTTTGATTTCTGATCAGTGGTTGCTTGCAATGAGTCGTTGTAGGTTCCTAATCCTAAACCTAAGCCAAGCCTTTTTTATAAGGTGAAAATGATCAATTTAGTTTTTGCATTTTTTTCTTTCCTGTGTTAAAGGGCAGGGGCCACCGCTACTGTTTTAATAATGATGCATTACGCAGGATGTTCGGCTGAGCGGGGGTGGGTGGGTGGACCCCCCCCCGCAAAGCTTCATTATGATATGCACCTGCCCCGCATCCGCATTGCTCATTGCTCATGATCCACTAGCGCGCGTGCACACGCTCCGCACTCAACATAAACACGTTCAAAACGCAATTATTTTTATTCTTGCTTTCTTAAAAAGGCTTGGCTTAGGTTAGGATTAGGTTAGGAACAGGTTTTGTTTAAGATTTGGCTTAGGTTTGGTTTTTAGGTTTAGGTCCGTTGTAGCAATGTCCGAGAACATCCAATTGTGGAGCGTGAGTTAACTGGAGCGTAATATCATAAAACGTGCCAACCGACCCCCCCCCCTCCCGCAAAAGTAAAAATCCGTATTTTTTTAAATTAATTGCAATGAAGAAATCTTGAAAGAATGTCAAGTTATCATGTTTTCAGCTTATCAGCTATCAGGCCTAGGGTTAGGGGAAAAAAATCCGGATTTTTTTTAAAATTAAAAAAAAATTTAAAAAAAAAAATTTTTTTTACAAGTTAGGTTTGTTCGAAGCGTCTCGTCGAGCTGAGTTCATCTAGACTATTTTCAGAACGATCCGGAAAACTATAAGAGCGAAAATCGTGTTTTATTGAAATTATGTCCATTTCATAGAGGGAAAGTTACATTTTCAACAGTAAAACAGGACAATTTTCGACGTGTACTTGAATATTGAACCGTTCTTAGTTGTTCCTCTTTAGAAAATTACCAAAATTTGACTGTGTTCAAAAATTCCTGTTTGCTGTAGCTAAGTCGGCAACCCCTGTCGACCCGGTCGCCCCCCCCCCCCCAAGACACTTACTTTCAGGTTCAACCAGCTATGCTATCTGCCACATGGCGAGAGCCCACTCTTCAAATCATCGTATCGAAAACACGTACCATGATTTCGCGATCACGTTGCGGGCAACTGACAGACGCAAGTTTAACACGTTAGTTTAGCTCAGCACGCAAGTTTTAACATGTGGTCATGTTATCGGGTATCTGAAAAACGGTCGTGTGATGTGGTATTAACCAACATCTCCGCTCCAATTGTTTAACAATATATCGCACAACTCCATTGTAGACCTATAACATACGCCAATCAACAAAATATCATGTTCATCTCATGGCCTACCGACTGAAAAAACATGTTCTAAGTTGCAAGAAAACGATTTCTGAAACGATATTTCAATTCAGTTAAGTCATTTCAACGCTAAAAATTGACTCTAGAAGTCATCCAAATCGAAAAACATGGAGTACGTCGGTCAAAATGACCAAATAATGACATGTACCTAAGCACACAAAGAAGTTGGGAAGAAAATTTGGTTTGAACTTTCAAAAAATTATGCCATAAATCGAATTTTCAGAGCAAAGTAAAAGAAAAATTTTTCAAATTTTTTTTAAGTTTGAAAAAAAAAATCCAAATTAAAAAAAAACGAAAAAAAATTAAAAAATTTTTTTTTTTCAAAGCCCCTAATCCTAATCAGGCCCTCTTAGAACAACTATGATATCGCCCCTCCCCAAACCCCCATCTCTGGAACAACTGGGTGATGATTGGTGATCATATAAGCTTTCAGTGGAGGACACACTCCACCCAGAGATCGAGATGGGGGTGTGGGGATGTATCCCTTCCAGCCAGATCAACACCCCATCCTGGAAAAATACCCCCTCCCCCCAAATTTTAGCAAAATTACCCACCTCTCTCAAATTCGACCCTCCCAAACCCTTCCAAAATTCGACCTTTCCAGATAAATAAAAATTGAAACCAGTTTCCTTTCTACGTCTGCACAGGCATTCAGTCGCAGAACCTAACAAATTGATAATACACTGTGCCTTCGCACAAAAAAAGCAGATTTTTATTGAAAACGTGACATGTTGGTTAGCAGGACCGTCATGACACATGTCACGATGTACTCGCATACTAACACAAATGACGCAATGAACAACGCAACAATGAACAACCAGAAAATACCGGCCACCTCAGTCAATTGTATGGAGTGTACCAACGTGGACGACGTGTGCTCGCCCTTGCACGCCATGACACCCTTCCTTTCCATGATTCTCATGTATTTCTCTTTGATCGTTTCAAAAATACTCCCATGCTGTTCAATGACCCTGTTCACTTTATTGATGACTTCGTCCGCAACATGTGATCCGAACACTTGTGCGTGCCTGAAGACGCCGAGATCGCGCAAATCAGTCATATACGTTTCGGCGCAAATGTACTGATGCACGTTGAATGCGTCTGGCCTGAAAAAATGTCTATACTTAAAAAAACATTTGTCAATGTCCCAAGAAATGAAAAGAACCCATGAAAAAGAGAGCACGTAGTTTTGACTTTCGTGCGCAAAAATGTTAGAAATATGTACATGTACGACACGTAAACGTAGCCGTGGTCAGCGATCTCTCGAGCAATTTCGTCGAGCCGGTTCGACAACATTGCACTTGCAATGATTTTCGGTGGTCGCTGCTGGAAAGCGACCGCAAAACGTTGCATCAACACGCGCATACGCGCGTTCTCGTGCCTTGCGTTGGATGCGAATGCCAGCTCTCGAACGCGATTGTAGAGTATTTCATTGAGAATCAGGCGAACGCTGCCAGTCTCAGCGGCCGTCACTAAGCTCTGCAGATCGGTGAACCTCCGTCCATCCGGTTTGATCAGCAGCATCGCCATCAGTCCGGCGCGGTAGAGGCCGATGAACAGGCTGACCGCGAATGTCAGCCACGCCAGAGTGACCTTGCAGTTCGCTTCCGAGCATTTCAGTGTAGAGCGCGCCCTGTTACTGAACTTGGACAATGCGGGTGCGCTGTGCGTTTCATCTGCACTAAGAAACCAAAACACACCTTCTGGCGCAACTCTTTCGATTTGACGCATCATTTGTTGCAACGCCTGACACTCCTCTGTAGCTGCATTGCTGTCGGTGGCGTTGCCTCAAAAGTTTCGTCAAACCAAGAGTTGCGTCGGAAGTTGTGCTTTGTGTTCCCAGTGGGTTGTTCACGACTGTCATGACTGACGACGACTCGCTTCTGCCACACGCAGCGCAACGTGCACGTGTAGAGTTTGGCTGAAACCAGCACCGCAACAATCGCCATCCACGTCGACAAATGGAACACGGACAAAAACCGTAACGCGTGTCGCAGATTATTGAAATCTGCTGTCGCTTCACCGTAGTGTCTGAAAATATCCAAATCTGCTGTGAGATACTGTTTTAACATTTAAAAAATCGCTGTTTTTTCTGGCGTTCAAAAACGCCATCTGTCGTGATTAAACGGTTGGCTAAGTAAATAAAACGCCAGAAAAAAACTAGGCTTCAACCATTCATCCACCCAGACGATGCAATAATTTGAAGGGAATGTTGAATCTTGCGGTAGTGAAGAGATACCGTATTACCTCTATTAAACCCCCCCCCAAATTAACCCCCCCCCAAAAATAAACCCCCACCCCCTCGACAAGTTTCCAAATAATCCCCCCCCCCAAAAATAATCCCCCATGGGGGATTATTGGAAACCTGTTTGAAACACATACCCAGAAAAACATACACATAAACAGTGAATTCAGTGGCTGGTTGCAGTGAAAATGATGAAATTGTGCTACCAAAGGCCCCAAATGGATGAGTTAATGGTAACTTCATTACAAAAGGCTGTTGTAAAAGGAAATTTCTATGTAGAGTAGAAGTTTCTGCGACTTCCTTCCTGCCATGGAAGGTATTTTTGCCATTTTGCCCACCCCTAAAAATGGTTTCCAAATAAACCCCCCCCCCAAAAATAAACCCCCACCCCCAGAAGTCGCTGAAGAAATAAACCCCCATGGGGGTTTATTAGAGGTAATACGGTACACCAATGATAATGGCGGTCACTGTCTTGCATACCAAGAGATACCCTACCGTCTTGCAATTGCAACGGGCGTGATATCGCTGCTGGCGATTACGCTTGATTGCTTCAGAAATGTCCACATGTCGATTGGTCCTGGCACGATCATGGTGTCCACAGTGGCGTTGTCCATTAGCAGCATCATTGTGCCCCATTGCACTTCTCTGTAGTCGTCGATGACCGTGAATGGCAGCTGTGCTTGCGTCAGAAGAAACTTTGTGAATTCCGCAAATACGCCCGGATCACGGCACGAGTTCGATTCGTGTAGTTTAAACGAACACTCAAACGCGTAAGGCGGGAATACAAATCCGAGCACACGCATGATTGGTTGTGGCTGTGGGAACGAAACAATGCTGCTGTTGTAGCTGGTCGACATTTTGAAGGCAACTGGATGGAATTCAACTGAATTCGAATGTAACATAGAATGGCTGAAATGTCAGCATTCTGTGTAATCTTTAAGCCGAGTTCTCAGTTTTTTGTCACAAGGAAGTAAACACAGACAAAACTAGTTTCCAATTTCTTTTGCAATTGGTTCCATCACATAACCTGCTTCGTTTTGGCCACACAGTCACCAACTCAACCCATGACACATTTTGAACGCTTGTTCAAACAGCAAGTTATTGTATATTGTGCAAACATTTTACAGCGGGTTCTGTTCAAATTTTTGAAAACTCATCATTTCAAAAACGGCGCAGCTTGCAGAGCAGTCGATGCACTGCTTCATCATATTTCAAACGTGGTCGACATTTTGGACGCAATTACAGGTACAGTGTAACTCAATAACATATCCAACTGGCTGATTGGTTGGTGGTCACGTGATGCATGCATTCTGTGCAAACCAAACTATGACTAACTCAGCAATTCATGCACAGAATACATGCATCAACCAATCAGCTAGATGGATGGTTATTGAGTTAGACTGTAGGCCCATGACATGGAACGACAAGATTACATGGTTGAAAAATTCTGGTTTTACTCTTGGTAAGAATTTCCAGTTCTTGTGTCACGAGAAAACAAACACAGCAGTGGGTACGTGGTGTGCGATTTCATTTGCAATTCATCGTGTTACATAACCTGTTTAATTGTTGTTTGCCATGCCTTACCACACCTCATACTCATAAGATTTTGAACGTTTGTTCAGACGGAAAGTTACAGCTGTACTGTTACGCAAACAAATATTTGCTGTAACTGTTTTTAGCCCGTTTTTAGCTGGTGTTTTATCGGCTTTATAAACCTCAGTTCAGCTTCATAAATAAAACCATATAAAAATATTTGTTTAAGCTTCGTCTGTAAAATATCTTTCCAAAATGGTGCTGCTTGCTAAAAATAGTTCGTGAATTTTTTTTTTTTGAAATTACATTGCAGTCAACCAGATTCATACCCAAATACCCAACAAACACAGATTGTTAAGATCGAATATTGTCATATTTGCACACACAGCACAGCACGGCGCTACTTGTTATCGGGAGCCAAGAACAATGAAATTTGAAAAAAGAATGTGCCTGCACGTTATCATCAGAAAAACACTTTTTATCCATCCATACACACGATACAAACACAAAAAAGAGACATACTACTGCTGTTTTCGGGTGTATGACGACTACATCAAGACCACTGTATTTAAAATAGTGGCTTTTTGATTAAAAAAAGTTTTTCAGAAAAAGTGCCCATCATGAGGAAACAATTACTGCTGGGTGAGTTCGCAGAACTTCGCAAATTCACCGCAAATGCAGAACAAAAACTGTTTGAAACTGATGACATTGCATTCCAGCAGCGTTTCTCTGGACAGTCAGCAGCAACGTGGGCGGCGCAGAGCTGGTGAAAGTGCAAGGTCCCACGTGCAAGTCGTGCATCGAGGGCAATCAATATCCGGTGCGTCTCACGGAGCTCATGGAGCAGGTGCAATTCGGCGCTCCGACCGGCCACTGCGAGCAGGCGTTCTCGTGCGAGTACAAGATCTCCGGTCCGCCGAACTCAATGGTGCACATCACATTCGACAACGTCAACGTCTCCATCGCCAGCAATTTGTCCGTCTTCAAACAGAAACCGCAACAGCAGGAGCCCCCGATCATAATGTGCTGTATTTATTTACGTGATTTTGTTTCCAGTCGTCTTTTGTCAGCATTCAGTTTTACATTGTGGTGTACGAAATGGCCGATTATCATGGCTGTTTTTTTCAGGGTGCACCGCAAGGAGCGCGCGAAATTTGAATGAAAAAAAAACACGTCCGGAAACTCAATTGTGTGCCAATTTTGACGTATTCTGTTCGTTCTTTGTCCCAAGCACACCGGTGTAGGAAAAATTCTTGAAAAACACAACTGATAGTCTGCAACTATTGAGAAAACAACCAGTGCCTCATTTATTCGGCCACACTATGCATGTTTGCAGTTGCCCGTCCGACCACTGCGGCTGGGTGGCCAGCAGTGACAGTTCGCTGTACGTGCGATTCGACGCAAACGCAGACGACAACGCAAGCAGCCAGTTCACGGCGACCGCGCAGGCGTACGCAACGTGCGACACACCCTGTAATCACACCGTCGACTCACTGCCCTACAAACTGCAGTCACCGAATTTTCCACAAACCTTCTGCGGGCGTCCGTTCGACTGCAACTGGGAGATCGTCTCGAACAATTCGCACGTGAAAATCGACGCACTGGAGTTGCTGCTTGACAACAACAAGCTGGCGGTGACGATGGAAATGGAGAACGACGGCGGTGACTGGGTGCACACGCAGACGTGCGTCGCGCTCTTTTTCGTTTTGTGTTACGGACTAATGACTGAGAAAACAAAAGCGAACAAAAAACAGGCAAACAGTGTTTTCTCACTGTTTTTACGTGTGGAAGCAACAAAAAACAACCTAAAAATTGAGCAATCAAACAGAAAAAACAAAGTACAATGCAAAGCAACAGTGCAACAACTTTTCCCCAGTGATGTGTGACCAAAGTACTGACCTGTTTCAGTTTTAAAAAAAAATTCAAAACTCGCTGTTCAGGTGCACGGATGCTCGCGGGTGCGCGTCACGCATCAGCGTCGGCCACCGACTGCGTGTCTCGTACAAGAACGCTGGCGCCACCGAGTTGGCGTGGCACAGTTTCCAGCCGACCGTTGGCTTTTCGTTCGACGTCACGGCGACCAATCAGACAACGGCTGCACTGTACAATTGCACTTGCGCTGCGCTCACCGACATTCAGATTCAGAACACAAGCCGACAGCTGAGCACGCCGCACCATCCGCACGATTACTGCGACAACCAACGATGCACATGGAAAGTCAATGCACCCAGTGCCGGTAAAGTCCTCGTCGGAAGACGCTGAATTTTGTTATCATATAAATGTTACACAGCAATTGTGTGTATGTCTACAAACACACACTCGCGCAATGCATGCTGTAATCGTTGACATGGACGCAGTGTTTGTGACAGTGAACTGTCTTCAGACCAGGAATTTCCAAATTCGTTTTGGTTGCCTTTTAAAATTGGCTGATTGTCTTTTCCCATCCAATCTTTATGCAATCTTGGTTAAAAACATTCTCACAGAATACGCTCTGAAAGTGAATATTGAGGAATATGAGTCGGCGATGGGCATTTACGGTGATTATTTGGTGTTCTCGGAGCCGACCACTGGCGACGACGTGCTCTACAAGTTGGTGCACGCTCACTTTCTCTGTTTCCACCGAGCACAATACTTTGCAGTTGAACTGACTGAGATTGCGTTGTTCTCTTTTGCATGTTGATTCTCAGTTTTCAGCTGTTCGTACGAGAACTCGTGTGCGAAGAACAACCAATTCTACACGTACGGCCACGTGCTGATGGCGGAGTTCATTTCCGACCGCGAGAAAGTGACCCGCGGTGCGTCGGTGGCCGTCAGCGCAGAGCGACTGCAGCGCAATGAGACCGAAGTGCATCTCATGAAAGACGGCGACGACTCGGTGACCATCAGATCGCTCGGCAACGCCGGCGGTAAACCAGCGCACGAAATCGCGAACGCCGTGCAGAGTTGGCTGTTGCAAGTTCGGGGAAACACTGTTTTGTTTTTTGGGAAAAAAAATCTGCCGCATGCGTTTTGTATGTGAATGAGATAGATGAGAGCAGTTGCGGCGTGGTCATTCTTGGGCGCAGAGTTGTTTAAGGAACATTTTACGACTGTTGTATTGCTGAAAGAAATGCGGCGTTTTCATCAGCGTTAGGCGTTTTAACCGGCATTTACCCCTGACAAAAGCGAAACGCAGATTTTTTTCAGTGATAAAAACGAAAGTCATAAAAGTGACGCGCGCTGGTGACAAGTTGTGGTAAATTTGTATGTTTGCGTTCACCAATTTGGTGGCGTTTCAGGTCGATGGAGCCGAAGACTGTGAGCCTCGGTTCAAACTGCGAAAGAAATACTGCGGACTGGCACCTGAGAGCAAATTGCAGATCTTCGATGGTGCAAATGACACCGCACCGTTAAACACGTTCGTCAATAAAATTGCGGCACTGTAGCCTATTTTTGGACGTTTCGGAACGAAAGGTCGCGTCATGCACAGCGATTTCATTTTGGCAGATTTAATCAAGTGAAAAGGTAAACCAAAACTGCAGTTCTGGCGTCTGTGCATGACGGACGGGCGGTTTGAAATCAAACGACGTCATTTCGGTCCGACACGCTTGAGTAAATCTGTGATACCAAAAGTGAATTAAAATAAGTTCAGCTCAGAAAAAGTAGCTTCAGCCAATGATTTAAAAAACGGCTCAGCGTCGACTTTGAGTGGTGCGCAACGTCAGCGAATCGATCTGACATGTTTGCCGGCAACAGCAGTGCTCTCTATTTGCACTACACCGCCGGCTCAGCCGTGAACGCCAGCTACAGCGGCTTCGAAGGGACATTCGACGTGCACTGTCGTCAGTAAAAACTTTTTTTCTTTGTTTACAATTTCCAAGTTTCATCGACCCTCGAACACAAATTAGTAAACGTGTACTGACTATTGCTGTGCAAGTTTGAGCGTGTCTTTACGAATTGCAGCTGAGCCGCCGTTCAAGCGTGACGAGTCGCAGATCTGGGCGACCATCGGCATCCTCGCGGCGTGCACAGCGATCGCAGCTGCCATCGCGCTCTCCGGATTCGTCGTCTTGCGGCGTATCACTGCGCAAAAGCAGTCCGAACACACCTTCTGAACTGGTCGCACACACGTGCGCATGCTTTCAAAAAAAGCTTCAAAAAGGAACATAAATTTGAAAAAAACAGTGTTCACTTTGCACTAAAATATATGACTTTCGTCTGTACGTGACTTTTGTTTTGTTTCCTTTTCACTCTACCACCGTAAAAATGAACGCTAGAATGCATCGCGGGTCTTTTATTTCAACTGTGATTTGACGAATGAAATTTTAATCCAGATGTGTGATCGAAAATCAAAACACGTTACACGTGGAGCCAAGCTCCATGTTTTCCACACAGATTGCATAACCAGACATTCACGGACGTGTGTCTAAAAAAGATTGTGTCAAGACACAATTTTATGCAGATATGGCAGATATGTACCGTTGTCTGTGTCCTCGCAATTTTGACGTTGAATCATAAATGCTTTTCCATATTACGTCATATTGCTCAATAAATCAACCCATTGTATCAAAGTCGGCCCAAGACCAATTTGATGCGCCGTAAGCCTATAAACTTATAAACAATGTAGAAGAACCCTTTGTGAAGTCTTCAGGCACCAAAAAACAATGAAATTCTTGCTTTAAAAGTTATATGGGTAGTTTCATTTCGATTAGAATAGAGCAATCGTAAAATATTGCGTCAGTAGTCAAGACAGTGAAATCGTAAATCAGCAGTGACTTGCAGTGACGTCACTTGTTTAAGATAAAGCGTTTTGTTAGGGTTTTGTTAGTTTGAAAAAGAGAATGTGTATTTTTAGCGCAAATCTTTAAAAAAATTCAACGCCCGACACGCCAGTTTTGATAAACGCACCTTCGACTAGCGTTGGGGTTTCTTGCGTGAACACGAGACGAAACCAGCCTGGCTGAGCGTGCAACAGAGTGCCACCAGCATTCAGCGCCACGCCGACGTGACGAAAGCGATCTGCCAGCTCGGCTTCGCCTTCGAATGTTTGCTCCGTCAAATACTGAAATGCACGTTGAAAGGCACGAAGCAGAACGCACTGACTCGAGACATGCAACTTGTCTGTGTGATGCAAATCTCTTGAAATCTAGAATTCTTCATCGGTAGTTTTTCCGATCATCTTTAACGGAGCAGACCAGTTGAAATCAATCGCTCATCTTCTGCGAGTTCTACCTGGCGAAGATCGATGAACACAAAAAATCCGCCCATCGGTTCAATGAACGGAATCGAGTACTCAAGCAGCATCTGTCGCACGAAACTCCAAGCTTCTGCCAACTTTGATTGATTCGTTGGCAGGAATGCATTTTCAAACCAATCTGATAATTAAAACACTTAAAAAATGAAACTGACCAACAATTGGCATGATAATCAACGCAAAAACAGCCTTTCCCGATTTACCGAAATCGCTGAGTAAGCGCACAGCAACGGTCTGTGTGATGAACGTGGATTGCAGCATGTCCATGCGTGCCATTGCTCCATTGAGTGACTTGTTTGTGCAAAACGTCACGCCCAAACGGAGCCCCGGAAGACTAAGCGCCTTAAATAAAAATGTCATCTTTATCGTTCACTTCACTTGACCATTTTTCGCAGTAAAACACTTGCTTCGAAAAGTGAAGACAAACAAATTGAAATGAAATCAAATTCAAAATTGAAATGAAATTGAACACCTTGCTGAAGCCGCAAATCCAAACGATGTGATTGGGAGCGGGCGTTTGCGACCAGTAGCTGAGCACACTCTCAAACTGGCCATTATAAACAGACGTCACGAAATCTTCATTCACAAACACTGATAGTCCAGCTCTGCAAACATGGAAAAGCGCTTGTTCTGGTGCTTTCAGGATGCGAGTTCACGAAACAAATCAACAAAACACGAGTTTACTTTGCTGCAAACTGCAGAACACTCAACATTTCCTGCTTGCTGAAACATATACCGGTCGGATTGTGCGGATTTATCAAGCAAATGCCCCGAACTCGTTTACCCTGAACATTCCAATATCATCTTTAGGTCATAAGAATATTCGGTTTAAAAAGACCAAAACGAATGCAATTGAACCTTTGCTTTCAGCTGGTCGCACACACGCTGTACGTCGGTCAAATTTAGTGCAGCAGAGTTTGCCTGAAAATGTTGGATGATTTTGTGGCATTTAAAAGTCACTATATTTAGGGTTTCTTGCGGTTGCGGTGTCCAAGGAGTGATTCAATTTTGACTTTCAAAGCAAACAAACGGACAGACGTCGGCAAGACGACCAAAGAAAACGATTGCTCTTTCATGTTGCAACTTTCCAGTGTATCACAGACTCCCATCCCAAACAAACTAAATCAAACACTGAATTTTGAACCGTTGCATTCAGCTGCATCTGCACCGGCTCGATGGCCACTTGCGCACGGTCGAACAGATTGCTCGTGAAGTTCACATAGGTTGGCGTCGGCACCAGGTACACATCTGCAATTTGGATTATTTGGTATTTGATTATGTGATTATTTGATGATTATTTGATTAACCGAACCAAATACAACCAGAATAGCGGTGGAAAGTGAGTAAAAACAAGCACCAACAAAAAAGCATGAAGAAAATGCAGCTGAAAATCGCACTTGCCGAACGGATCAGCAGTGACGGATGCCGCAAACTCGAGCGCCGACGTCAAACCACCAGCAAGCAGGTGCACCGAAAATGGTTGAAACAGCAAACTTTGGACTCACTAAAAAGATCACAGCAAATCACTAAAAAAACAGAACTTTCGACTCACATTATCTGGGTGAACTTCAATGTCGGCGTTCGTCCACCGCTGAATCCACGGTGCGATGACCCCACGGGCTCTGTGCAATGATGAAAAATTGATCAAGGCTGGTAAGGAAGCACGTCGTCAAAGAAAGTCAGTGCTGTTCACTCATTTGGTTTGTTCTTGGCGGCATTGTGGTTTGAATATGTAGAAAAAACAAACCAGAGTCAGCACTGCCCAATTCAAACCACAGATTCAGCACCACTCAATGGAAAACCCTGAAAACCAACGAAACTGTTCAGAGAACCACCCGCTGTTCGCCGGGTGGACGCTCAGCAGACTGGCATTGGGTATCCATTGCTCGTCGTTGCATGACAGCTGAAAAACATCAGTCGCAGCGTTAGAGAAGTTTGTGCAGTTTATAACAGAAGTTTGTGTTGTCGCCCAAATGACGGTCTGAGGTCGCTGACTCTCAGGCAGTCGAGTCGCCCCCCCCCCCGTCCTGAACGGCTGATAAATTCGAAAAAGATCTGCTGTCATCTTTTCGTACGAAGGAGGCGGAGTAATGTTGAATGATGTGTGGAAAAGCCGCACAGCGGAAAAAATGTGTCGCGACAGAACGTGGTTCGAATATGAACTAAAATAAATTTTGTTTAGTGAGAAAAGATTCTGACTGGTTTTTTCTCAATTGCTTGCACAAATCTGTCGTCAGAATACGTTAAGTTTTGCTGATTTAAAATTGCCGCGCAGCCATGAAACATTTTCTCTATCTGTGCGTGCAAATGCACATTGGGGCACGTTTAATAAGAACAATAATATTTAAAATTACAAGGGTATTGGCAAGCAACAGTACGCAGGATGTTCACTCACTGAGCCACCGGTACCCTCGAAACTCTGCAACTGGCTGGACGAGCAACGAATTTCAATAAACACGCAGCAGTAAAAAAATAATGAAACCTTTTCAACGAGCAGCCGTTTCATCAGTAAATTGTCCGCCCGAGACAGATCCACGAAGCCGTGGGGGACTGCAGCAGAGCACGCATTTGTTTGTCTGTCGGCATGCTCACGAGACACGTCTGCGGCAGATTGACCACGACTCGAGAAACGCATTTTTTTATCGTGAAAAGACTTCGCTGGTTTTATTTCAATGAAGAGAAAGCAGAGAAAAGCCAGAATTGCGCATCAAACTTATCAGTGCAACAATTTTATGAATCGTTTTTTTAAAGTACCGATATAAACACGTTTTTATTTCACTTCAAAGCAAACATGCTCTTGAAACAGTTGTTTTCAAACATGGTAATATGTTCTCTTAATGGCACATCAAGCTACACAATCAAACCCAGACACAAATGCTGCTTGACAAAGTGTTGCAAAAATTCATCACGTCATTGGGCGGACGGACCAATCCTTTTTATCAGATGGACAATCGTGCCCCATCCGCCAGTGTCACAAGCCAGCCACCAATGATCGGTCGTCACTGTCTTTGCAATCAATGACAAGAATTTCCTGAAAGTTATTTTCCCACGGTTTCTGCCAAATGCGGAATCGACACGTGCCCGTGCGACCACCGTCCGCCGGAGGGCATTCGTTTGCTGATACGTCAACAACGGTCTGCTGAAAATGATGACAATTCTGCTGATATTGCACACGTTATTTACTTTGGTCAGTTTGCCTTGACACTGTTCAGCTCCAGTTGTTTTACCAGTGTCCGTGAACTTGACAAAAAATCTTGCAAAGTTTTTATCGTAAAAAAGCAATTTCAATCGTTGAACTTTGTGTGTGACTCGGCAACTGGTGACGATTTGAAAACTGAAGCCAATTTCACAGACCTCATGCTTCTTGTGACAGAGCGACTCGTGCACTTGCACTTCGAGATTCACGAGTCTCCCAGCGACCACCTGCGACTCTGCATGCAACACTTTCGTGGCCACCCACAGATAGCCGTTCTCTTTCACGTGTTTCGTGTTCAATCGGTTCACGCTGTCTTCCGCTAAATCCTGAATGCCAGAAAGTGTTCTGATTTTGCGGATGCACAAAACGTGACCGCACGACAAGCCAACAAGCACACTCGCACCCGACCTGGATGTCATCATCAACCGGTATCGTGATCTTGCCGCCAACTAGAAAACCAGCAACGAGCTCAACGCTGACAGACACAACCAGCAGCAGCACCGATTGCACGAGCATTTTTTATGTTCTGCAAAATGAACGGATGATGTGAAAAAGAAATACCGAAAATCTTGCAAAACAGAAAAACTGACAGCGATAAAAGCGGTTTCCATGGGAAATTTGTGTGATCCACTGGTGGCTGACACGTGTGTGTGTGATTCATGTTGGTGTGTGTCTGTCTGTGTTGCTTTTTGACAACAGCACAACCAGTTTTTACAGGCAGCGCACGTTGTCTGTTTCGTTGCAACAACGTTTTACGGCATTGAACAACACGCACTGACGATGTATCTCCTCAGCAAGGCATACTCGGCGTTGCTGCGTGTTCTGTTTCTGCCTAAAAATCAACTTGAAAAACTTTCCGTTTATTTTATTTTTTGTTGACGCTTGTCGCGAAGACAGTTTCTATAAGTGGTTTTTGTTTATTAAAACAAACATCTTCTTAGCCGTTATTATTGATTTCACGTCAACCGTTTATCCAGCAATAAAATCGTCATTTGCCACCAAGCAGGCATTTTTAACAGCCAGTTTTGAAAACCAGGGGGTCTTCGACAGCAGCAGGTGTGCAAATCTGGAAAGCGTTCGCTTGCTGGTGCTGTACTGGCAGAAACGCAATCTGCTTCCCAGCGACAATAAAAAAGGTTAGCTTGCTACAAGCCACCACCGGTATACAGTTTTGTTTTGTACACTGCATGAAGCAGCTTGTTGCTTTTAGTTGATGTTCTCTGTCCGTGAGTTTCTCGCGGTATAAGGTGCGAGCTGTTCGGGTTCAGTGCTGGTGAAGAAATCAAAGAAAACCCTAAAGATCATTTTGGTTGGGTCATCACTACACACCCAACGTCACCATTTACCGATCAGAAGTTTCTAATATTGGCATGATTCAATCGGATGACGAACTCTCCGATTTTGAGGTGATCCGTAGATGTTGGTTAAAAAATCGAACGAAACCAGCAACACAAAATCAGCAAACACAACCAAAGAATTGAGACTTACAGGACGATTACGAAATCAGAGTGCACCGCGACATGCCCGGTCTTTATCGACGCCTGTGTCCGGTTTGCGGTCCAAAATTATCGATTTTTTGGCAAGTTTCTTCATACTTCACATCACAGTTGCCTTAGTCCGAAGGGGTTTGGAGATGTGAGTATAGCTGGAGCAAATTTTTTCAGCAGGTAAGTAGCTGAGGAAATTTGGGGGTCGCGGAGGAGGGCAAGTGAAATTAGGGGAAATGCGGTCAAGAATTGGAAATTGGATAGATAGATAGCAAAAGCGTTTTGAAAAATAGTAAAAACAGCTCAATTATGCCTTAATTACGCTCAAAATAAAAGCATAATGCGTATTTTGCCTAAAATTAGCGAAACTTGCACAAAATAAAATTGACCTAGTTTATGCTTCGACATCTCAGGTACAGGAAGATTCGAAATGTTTTAGGGGGGCCGCCCCCTCCCCCTTCGCCAAAACCATTTTGTTTGTAATGTGATTCTACGCACTTTCGTGTGCTATGTCACAACATTTGGTCTTTTTTCAGCATTCTGACCAGCGTCGTCGGCATCATGTTTCTGGTAAGCGTTGGCAATCGAAAGTTCAAACGTCAAACATTGCCTGGTCTCTGACGCTTGACTAAACGTTTCCAGGGCGTCCTAGGCGGGTTCTTCTACTGGAAAGCATTCCCCTTGTTCGAAGATCTGCAGCTGCTACTGGACGGCAAAGACACGGAGGACCCGAACTGGGTGCAAGCGTTCACAGCGAAAGCACACCAGCAATACAACAGCGCCGCGTACAACTGCTGGTTTGCGGCCGGCGCCTACTGCGTGACACTGCTCGCGGCAATCTGGCAGAACTCGATGCATCGCCAAGCGTCACCTGTTCGCTATGAAAGATTCGAGTCGCGATGACAGTGATTGCTCAAATACGTTTCGCAGTCGGTTTAGTGTTAGTCATATGGGGTTGATTGGGTACAGTTGGATAATGTTTTACTCTTTTGGCGATTGCAGCAAACGAGATTTTTCAAAGTCGACAACACCCAATGAACCAGCTAAATATGATGTGCACTGTGTGCCACTGAAATGACATCATCGATGAAACCACTATTACCCTCCTCGAAGTTCGTGCGAGTCGAATTTTTATTTCAATCCATTGCCACTATTTGTGTGAACTGGCATGCTTTTTTGAGGCGTGCACTCTGCTGAAACAAAGTGATGTTGCAGCGGCGCACAGCCACAAAAACGCATCACAAAAAGCTCTGTTCTGATGCTCACCAAGTAACCATGTAGCACGCCATCACCTGAGCACCGAACGTGCTGCTACATCCTTCAAATGGAACGGAACAAACTGAACATGATGTTTCAGTTTTCCTTGATCAGGGAATACAGGTAAATCGGACTGAGACTAGGATTAAAACTTCGCACGGTTTTTCCCGCTTTTGATTTGGTTCTTCGCTCGCTTCCGTTCTCATAGTTGTTCTAGGGGGGGGGGCCTGGGGGGGGGGGCCGGCCCGCTTTGCCTACATTACTAAACCAAAGCCAAGTTTACAGTCTGTTTTGTTGTTTAGTTCGGTTTCAATGAAGTCGTTGTAGGTTCCTAATCCTAAGCCCAATCCTAATCCTAATGAAGTCGTTGTAGGTTCCTAATCCTAAACCTAATCCTAATCCTAAGTGAAGCCTTTTTAACAAAGTGAAAGTGCCTTGATTGACAGCTTTGTTGAAGGGGTGAAACATTGGGATCAGGGATCAGCTCCAGCTCCGGTTTAGCTTTGTAGTTTTACGGGCCGGCCCCCCCCCAAAAAATTTTCGAATCTATCTCTATCAGACAGGTTTTTTCGGCTCAGCTATTATCTATCTAAAAAAAATTTTCAGCCAGCTATCTATCTGAAAATTTTTGTCTTCGAAGACATAAAATGAGTCAATTTTTGACCAAAATTGACCATTTTTGCTCGTAATTCTTGAAAATTTCGCTAATTTTAGGTAAAATACGCGTTTATACTTGAATTTTAGTGTATTTTTAGCATTATTTTGCTGTTTTTATAGCTTTTTAGCGTTTTAGCTATCTATCTATCAAATTTCAAAATTTTGACCGGCCCCCCCCAAAGTCACATGGCCCCCCCCCCGCGGCCCCCCCCCCAAAATTTTCCAGCTATCTATCTGTCTAGAAAATTTGCTCCAGCTATCCATATCGGCCCCCCCCCCAAACCCTCGGCTCTGGAACAACTATGTCCGTTCTTGTTTGCTTTTAAATTTCATCGCGATTGGAACAAATTGGATTTGGATCTGGTTTGAAAAATCAATTTTGTGACAAAATTTCACAAAATTCACTTTGCTCTTTTCGTCGGGTGAAGTCAGCGGACGGATTCCATCGACCACACAAACCGCATTCCCATTTCAAATGTCGATCATAAAAATAAAACCTGTTGATTCGAAATTGACAAACAAATGGCGAATAAATAACAGACAAATATGAGGAACAATTCAAACTGTATGTGAACGTGGAGAATGAGCATTGTTTCTGGCAGTGTGTTTGTTGTTTGATGATCCTGCCGATTCAATGTTTGTTTTTCAATCACAAAAAAACAAAATCGATTTTGAAAAGCTGATGCTGAACTTGGAACTAAAAATAAACGATGGTCAACCTCAACGAATTCCAAAAATTGGGCAAATGGCAAGCTGAATTGGATTGCAATCGGCGGTTTGTATTTTCCCTTTGTTCATCTCAACGTGGACGGGCAAGAAAGAAGGTTTGCTTTCTGCTCTCTTGGGCCTTTTGTGTTTTTTCTGAATCACTGTCAAAGCGACATGAGCATTGCAGTGTTGTAAAGTACAGGTGAGCCAAAAGGAACTCATTGGTGTTCGGCATTTGTGAAGAATAGCGGGTTTTTGAAAAACGCGTCCAAAATCACGGGTCGTTTTCTGCTCGCCCGCAAAATCACGGTGCAAAATGGCGGGTTTTTGAAACACGCGTGCGTTGTGATCATTGATGCTGAACTGAGTGGGCTCAGGTGTTTGCCAAAATTTGTGCTTGCTTCCTTTCAATTTCAGACAAATCCAAAAATGCCATCACAAAAAAGCTTGTCTAAAAACTGAAGTTTTCATTTGAGTTTGTCAGAAAGGCTTAGCTTAAAGGACCTAAAGCACAACGTCGGAAGTCCAAAATTTTGGTTCGAATTTCGGAAAGTTCAACCTAAATTTTCTTTGACATTACCAGCCAAGGTGCCATTTCACTTCTCATTGTGATTTATAAGCGTTCGAGCTGTACCGTCTACAAGCGCTACTTTGTTTAGTTGCTATTTCGTGTCGTGTCGTGACGTCATCGTCATAATTTATTGAATTTCACGGCGGTAAGCTATTTTTCAGTTGATTTGGGGAATAATTAGTGTCGTTATTAAAGTCAAAACGCAAAGAGGCATGATATCGGTTTCGAAAAGAGGTAAATGAGGTCGCCGAAACAAAGTCTGGAAACAAAGCCGCCTGCACATCAAATTCTTCTGACTGCCTGACTGATTTGGCACAATTTTGATTTTCCACAAATCAAAAAGTTTCCGTGGTAACCAACAACGTAGAGTTTGAATTTGACCTTTATTTTTAAAAAAAATACAAGAATATAGCAGTTAAATAACTAAAATCGTGACGATTTCGGGCGAATCGGTCGTGGAAAATGGCGAAATCGGTCCAGAAACGAAAAACAAGAAAAAGGTGTTATCCAGGGTAATTCAATGCGCTGATCACGAATTTTGGGTTAGTTTTTTATGTGAGCAACTCTAGATACTGAATCGTGACGATTTAGGGCGAATCGGCCGTGAAAATTGGCGAAATCGGTCCAAAAACAAAAAA
This sequence comes from Theristus sp. LFF4_11, assembly GCA_030248135.1. Classification (NCBI taxonomy): domain Eukaryota; kingdom Metazoa; phylum Nematoda; class Chromadorea; order Monhysterida; family Xyalidae; genus Theristus; species Theristus sp. LFF4_11. Next base: position 48,213 of record JASANC010003930.1, read on the forward strand.
TAGGGAAATTGTCTGTCCGTAGGAATTCAATGCGCTGATCACGGATTTTAGGTTGGTTTTCTTACTTGCGCATCTCCAAATGCTGAATCGTGACGATTTCGGGCGAATCGGCCATGGAAATTGGCGAAATCGGTCCAAAAAAATAAATAAAACTGTGCTGTCCAGGGTAGGGTTGGCATGGTAAAAATACCGGTTTTTTACCGGTAAAAAACACGTATTTATACGCGTTTTTTTACCAGGGCAAAAATTGGTGCCTTGAAAAAAACGGGAAAAAGACCGTTTTTGTATTTTTCCGTTTTTTTTGTATTTTTCCGGTTTTTTTCAATTTCGGACCCTGAGTTTTTATATCATTTTTGATGAGAAAATGAGAAAATCTGTGACCAAGAAAAATATGATGACGAAATTGACACTGATGTTTTGAAAGAACTGTTAAGCGAGGTGCAGAAGCTGGAGCTGCCGAGCTGAGCTGAAAGTTTCAAAAATTCCAAATGTCGCTCAGAATTGTCTTTCTTACACAATTACTGATTTGTTTTCTTTTTGATCTGAACTGACTCTAAATTCGGTTTAATTGCGTTATTGTAGCAAATTGTGTTCGTCTATTGTGACCAAAGACTGTCCGGTGAAAACGCTGTGGTTTTTTCCTGTGTAATTGGTGGAATATAAACGATTGAGCAAAAGATGATGTTCGATTTATTGCTGACCTTTTGGGTTTTCAGGACCAAACATAATTTATTTTCTTTGTTGGTGCAGGATATTTTGAACAAAGCATTCTGAAAGCTGTTTTCACAATACCTGGTTCAAGTTTAAAGTCGGCTGCGAAAAATATGTGGGTTTTTACAACTTTTTGGCTTTAGTTTTTTTTCGGTAAAATTACCGTAATTTTACCGGTAAAAATACAGGTTTTTTACCACGATTTGAAAAAAACGGTATTTTGCCAACCCTAGTCCAGGGTAATTCATTGCGCTGATCACGGCTTTTCGGTCAGTATTTTTATGTGAGCAATTCTGGCAGGTACTGAATCGTGACGATTTGGGGCGAATCGGCCGTGGAAATAGCATGGGTCAATTTGGTCCAAAACGAAAAACAAAAACCTGGGTTGTCCGGTGTTATTCAGTGCACTGATGCCGAATATAAAGTTTATGAAAATGTGTGCCCCACGAATTGTGAATTTGCTCCGCCCATTGCGGCTTATGTAAAAGTCAGAATATTATCTAAAAATGCGGGAGACGCATGAAAAAGGCAGAATATAGGCTTGTGTAAGCAGTGAGAAACTTGGCTCGACAACTCTTTTCAAGTCTCCGATGTGGTACACACGGATACAAGTACATAAGAGCCATATTTTTGCGCCGTTTATTCATTATTTCGGTTGCACATGCAACCCTCGTACTTTGTAGAAAAACGAAAATTTCACATTTGCGGTATTTTAGGCTTTTAGCGACCACCAAAACCACTAATTCAGCGATAGGACTTTAGATCGTTGCGGTATTTTAGGCTTTTAGCGACCACCAAAACCACTAATTCAGCGATAGGACTTTAGATCGCTAACACTAATTTGCCCAGGTGAAAGTGCATCGCAGAGGCATTGGCGAACGCAATGTCTTGAAAATGTGTACCGTGTGTACCACATCGTAAACTTGAAAAGAGTTGTCGAGCCAAGTTTTTCACTGCTTACACAAAACCATATTCCTTCTTTTATATGCGTCTCCCGCATTTTTAGATAATATTCTGACTTTTACATAAGCCCCAAAGGTTGGACCAAGTTCACAATACGTTGGTCACATATTCTTCTAAACCCCGGACAGCTCAGGTTTTTCATTTTTCGTTTCTTAGGCCGATTTTGTCCATGCTATTTCTACAGCCGATTCGCCCAAAATCGTCACGATTCAGTACCTAGAATTGCTCACATAAGAAAACTGACCCAAAAGCCGTAATCAGCGCAATGAATTGCCCTGGACAACACAGTTATCTTGTTTTTTGCTTTTGGACCGATTTTGCCAATTTCCACGGCGATTCGCCAGAAATCGTCACGATTCAGTATCTAGAGTTGCTCACATAAAGAAACTAACCCAAAATCCGTGATCAGCGCATTGAATTACCCTGGAAAACACTCTTTTCTTGTTTTTAGTTTCTGGACCGATTTCGCCAATGTCCACGGCCGATTCGCCCGAAATCGTCACGATTCAGTATCTAGAGTTGTTCTCATAAGAAACCTAACCCAAAATCCGTGATCAGCGCATTGAATTACCCTGGAAAAACACAGTTTTCTTGCTTTTCACTTCTGGACCGATTTCGCCAATTTCCACGGCCGATTCGCTCGAAATCGTCACGATTCAGTATCTAGAGTTGTTCTCATAAGAAACCTAACCCAAAATCCGTGATCAGCGCATTGAATTACCCTGGAAAAACACAGTTTTCTTGCTTTTCACTTCTGGTCCGATTTCGCCAATTTCCACGGCCGATTCGCTCGAAATCGTCACGATTCAGTATCTAGAGTTGCTCACGTAAGAAAACTAACCCAAAATCCGTGATCAGCGCATTGAATTCTTACGGACTAGACTTTTTTCCTATTTTTCGTACCTCAGACAAAATTTGTAAGAGTGAAAAACTGATACCCAGTCAAAATGTTCACCCATATAATGCGTGATGCGCTGTCCGCTCGCTTCGCTCGCTCGCGCATCCGCATGATTACACAGCTATGCGTTGCTCCCAACTATTAGGGATGGATCCGGCAAATTTGCCGGTATCCGGACGGAACCGGCTCCATCCCTACCAACTATAGCGACCGCAGGCCACCGAAACCAAAATCGAGCTATGATCACTGGTGCCCCAGGACAAAGCGGGGCTTAGAGGCTGTCCCCCTCACGTGGCGAGGGTATTCTTTCCACGGGATAGTGAGTTTTCCATTCCCCAAACTCTCCGGAGTTTGGTACCTTCGGGTTTCCGGAATTGGTGGGGGGGGGGCGTGCTTCAATCATTAAAAAACTGCTCTGAGCCGCCCGCAGCTTACCTGAGCCACCTGCAACAACACAGTTACTGTTGTGTCGCCATTTGTGTCGATCCAAGTTCAATGGGAGCGGGGATTCCTAGCAGTCAAGTTCAGAAAGTGATCGGAATTATTGATTGCACCAATTGCGGTTGAGATAATCTTGTTGCTGAGCAAATGATGTTAGATTTGTTTATGATTGAAAAAACGAGCGTCGAATTGGCAGGATCCAAAAATCATAGTCACTGCTCAATCTGACACTCATTATTCATATCATATTCATTTATGTCAATCACTTCAATTGAATATTGAATGCCAGCCAATTGCCAATGCAGTTTTTGCCATGCCAATACCAAAGAATCCGATCCGTTGACTGACTGACTTTTGACTGGACATTGGAATAATCGAAAATCACTGGACGTCGTCGTCGTCGTCGCAGGCGTTACACAGATCTTGATCTACTCACTGTTTTATTCAATTGCCAACCAATTCATTCTTGAAATGGGGATGATTAAACAAGTGAACCAACAAAAAACTCAATCTGAACAACCTGAGTCGTCGTCGCTTCGTTTTATTTTCACTTTCACCACCACACACAACGGTTTATATTTTGATTGGATTTAAATTTTTCATTCAAATTCAACTCTTAAACCAAGAAACTACAAAAAACTCAAAACAAACGCCCTTTTCTTTTCCTTTCTTCTTTTTTCATTTTGATTAGCATTTGTCTGCTTCCTTTAAAAAAATGTTACTCGACATTCTCCCACATT